>NBIL01107172.1:0-10259 GCA_002752925.1 Viola pubescens var. scabriuscula | reverse complement strand
TTGGATTGCTGCTGATAGTCCTGTTTTTTTTTTTTTATATATATATATTTTTATGGTGGAGCTTTTATTTTATGTGAATATTCCTGAATCTTGAGCTGTAAAGAGAAAGAGGATCTCTTCTTAATTCGTCGAAATAACAATTCTGCGCTTTTGTGCTTTCCACTTTGAAGATTCAGAGCATCTGTTTAAGGTATAGATATTTATGTTTATTTCATTTGCAGATCTTACTATTACTGCTGCAAATTAGGTATTCTATTATCTTTTCCCGAAAATGAAAAAAATCAATAAATAATTTGCTTTGATTATTTTATTTTGATGTAGCTGACTCCTCCATCTTTTTGCTCTTTTTGTTGGGTTAGACGTTTTTGGGAAGTTTGTTAGTTCATTTCTCCTTAACGTTTGTTGGATTGTATGGATTACTAGACTGAGTAGTGGGTTGAGATCTGGTTAGTTTCGTTCTTGTGGTTAGGTTCGTCAAATACTTTGGAGCTTAAACTCTAATTTAGAATGCTTAAAATGGAAGTTTGTGTGAACAGTCTCCGTTCATTAGTGGCGTCAAAGTTTGATTGTTTTAGGGTACTTAGACTTTTACATGCCGTGGTAGTTTATGACATTGCTGGTGCTTGTAAATTTTGAAAGTTTTGAAACCAAATCTGTAAATATATAAGGAAGGAAATCCAGGAACTACATTGGATTTTTTAACGATATCATTTTTTTTCTGGGTTTTAGAAGGGTATTTGATTTTGTTTTTGTTTTCTGGGTAATCTTGGTTCTTATTCTGTGTGGGCCTCCTCTTAACATTGTTTAGTGTAGGAAATGAAGTTTTCAGTGCAAATAACATTGAGTTCTGATGGTGTGTTCTTGGTATTTGTTGCACTTAGGGACTGTCATTTGATTACTGTGCTTGTGTGTGCGAGTTCTGTTTTGGCTTGAGAAATCTGTGCATTTGCTGTATTTTTAACTCTTTTTTTTTTTTTTTAACAAGTGCTGTATTTTAAAGTTGAGTGTATATTTCTATGGTATGCTGATTTGCAGTGAATCTGGCGATTTAAGTGCCATGACTTATGATTTTTTTTCCAGGAGTTTCAATTGCTAGCGTAAGGATTTAGGAGTTCTTGATTGGGTATAGTTAGAATAGTGTTCAGTTTGTGTTTCTTCTCAAATGCTCATTTTGCCTTATAGTTGCGTGTACGATTGTTTTTTTTTCCAGGGCAGGACTCCATCAATCTAGGATTGCCGTAGAAGTAGACACTCTTAGAATCATCTTGGCAAATTTTGGGGCCTTGGCAGCAGCCAGGGAACATCTAAGCTGAGCTAAGACATGCAATCATCTTTCAGTCAGCTGGAATGAAGACACTACAGGTGCGTTTGTCTATGTGCTTGCACACAAGTTGAATTTTGTGTTTGTGTGACTTCTCTTTCCCAATGTTGCACATACACCCCCCCTTTCTGTGTTACTTCCACTTATGTTTCTTTAGCCATAATGGGAATGACTATTTTTTGGATTACAGAACGCGCAAGAAATACAGTCCTCCAACCAAGTCTCACAAGATACCCAAAGTGATCAACAGAATAATCACAAAGCAGAGGCTCCCATAGCAGATTCTGGCTCCATATCCGCCTCAAGCAATGATAGCAGAAAAGTTTCACGACAAGATATTGAACTTGTAAGAGATTTTTTCTTTCCTAAGCCCAACTGGTTTGCATTCATTCCCTCCTTATTTTGTTAGTTTTTAGTATTTTTTTGGGGTAATTTTCGTTTCTCCTGACTACTTGTAATCTTTGTTTATGTCATTTTAGGTCCAAAATTTAATAGAAAGGTGCCTACAATTATATATGAATAGGGATGAGGTTGTCAAAACCCTATTGACCCGTGCACGGATAGACCCTGGATTTACAACATTGGGTATGCTTCTTAAAAGACTGTCTGTCTTTTTGCCTCCAATGAGTTCTTAATTCCAAGCTCTTGATTCTCTATTTAAATGCTTTATGATATTTAACCACTTATCTCGCCATCCATCATGATGGGTCTGTTAGGATAGCCATTAAAATGGCTGAACATGGCTGACCTTTTGATTGCTATTTTGATTCCAGCTTGATATTTGTGTTGCTTTTTATTTTCAGTGTGGCAGAAGTTGGAAGAAGAAAATGCTGATTTCTTTAGGGCATATTACGTCAGGCTGAAGCTGAAGAAACAAATTCTCATGTTTAATCATTTGCTTGAGCATCAGTACCATCTCATGAAGTATCCCGTGCCTCCAAAAGTTCCTTTAGCACCCATTCAAAATGGGATTCATCCTATGCCTGGTAAGTGCTAACTCACTAATGAGGTGGTGTGGAAATAACCCCTTTATCATGCTACAACATAGTACAGTGAATTGTCAGAAATTACGTCCTAGTTTACTATGAAAAATATGAAAAATGTCAGAACCATATATATACTTTGGTAACTTGCTTGGCAGTCAGATTCTTTTACATTACTATTGCCCCGAATATTACTATGCAAGTAATTTTCTTTTCTGTCGGCAGGATCTTTGGTAAAATATTATTCATCTGTGCCCTTGTCTTTTGTTGTTTTGCTATAGATTTTACATCAGACTTGTCAATACCAGTTAAAAAATTACTATTTAGATCAAAACCCTAATACACATAGGAAATCTTGTTCTATAATTTTGTGCTTAGTAATTTTGTGAATGGGCACCCTTTATCCATCTGAATGTTTGGTGAAAAGACGAAGAGCTATATGATAATGTTATCATTTTCTTAAAACATCGCTACTGCTATTCAGCATCGCTTGTTTGCAGCGCAGTTAACAATTTACCTATGGGATATCCTGTGCTACAACAGCCCCCAATGCCTGCTCCAGGTCAACCCCATCTTGATGCAATGGGGTGTGGAATATCTAGCTGTCATGTGGTGAATGGAGTTCCCGCACCAGGAAATTTTCACCCTATTCGGATGAATTCTGGGACTGAGTAAGCTTTTTTACTCTCGTGCTTGTTAAATTATAAATTTTCTTTACAGGACGTTGCTTTTAGTCTCTAACCTTCCCCTTCGCTGGGGAAATATGCTTCATTCGTGTGTCTGTTAACATGGCACTTTTATGTACTTCCGAATCAGCAGTTACTTTTAACCATCGAGCAACCTAACTGCTTTTCACAGTTTTGGCGTTACTTGTGATGTTTTGCTGGTATGGATCTTAATAGGAACATCTGAAACTGTGCTAATGTTGTAGGACAAGATTTTTTTACCTAAAAAAAAGATATCCTGAGTAGATTTGTCATAGCATATAAGATGTGCACTTTCCTTTTTCTTTTGGAAGCATGATGCTTGCTTTGTCCTTGCAGACAAATCATGTCAGGCTGAGTTGTACACTTATTTTCTTTCTATTGTCTGCATAAAAATGTTCTGCTCATGGAAGTTGCACCTTGCAGCATGATGATAGAAAACAGTTCAGCGGATGTAGCTCCTATTGTTCCACCGAGCAGTGGCATGTCATCCATGTCAGAGATGCCTCTGAGTCCTACATCAGTGACATCTAGTGGCCATTTTCCTTTCACTGCATCAGATATGTCAGGAATGGGAGTAGATACGTCAGTACTAGATTCAGCATTTACATCAGATGTGGCAAGCTCTGTAGGATTGCAGCTAGGACCAGACAATGGGACTGTAAATTCCAGAGATTCCCTTAGATCATTGGATCAGATACCGTGGAATTTCAGCCTATCAGATCTAGCAGCGGATCTATCTAACTTGGGAGGTAAGTTGTGGTTAAACATTTCTTTTGCCCTAGCTTGTTGGGTTAAATGAATTCTTGGAAGTTGAGTGGGAAGAGATACTTCTTAGAGCAAAAAAGAAGAATGCACGGTGGTGTTTACTCTTAGAGGTTTATATTTAAGCAGAGGAAATGAAACGTCTAGTCAGGTTGTGGAGATGGTTATACACTTGTTGTGGTGCAATCATGTGGCAATCGCTAGCATATCCAATAATCCATCTAGAATTTCTTACGCTTTGCATCATCTTTTTCCCCTTATCTTGTTACACTAAAATGTGTTGCCTTTCGAAACATTTACAGATTTAGGAGCCCTGGGAAATTATCCTGGTTCACCCTTTCTGCCCTCTGATTCAGAAATTTTGCTTGATTCTTCAGAGAACGACGGTTTAGGTGAGCAGCTACATATAACATAATTTTTGTTTGATGAATAAAAATGAATTGAGATGAAATCATTCCCCGCCTAGTATGTGTTGCTGACACTGATAGATTTACCTTGTCACAGTAGAGGACTTCTTCGCTGATTCCGTCCCCGGGCAACCAGGTTCTCAGTCAGATGAAGAGAAAGCGTAGGCCAAGGTGAAGCTCATCATTTTTCTCTTTAAAATTGTCAGGATAGGATAATTTAGAGGAATAAGACTAAGTATGTCGACGACTATTTTGTAGGGATACTAATTGAAACTCGTGTTGTTGTTGTAGTAACTGTATTCTTTCGCATTCTAATGGTAGTCTTGTTGTCATCTGTAATGTACAATCCTGAGGTTAAAATCATCACTTCCACATTATGCTTCTTCTGTTGTCTAAGTGAAAGCTTTTGTAGAAGGAACTAGGAAGTGGGTAAAAGAGGTCATTAGAGTGTATTAGTATTTGACCACATAGGTGGCATAATGACCATAAAACCCTTTATTGTATTGTTCCTGTCTTTTATATTAAAGGGACGAAATTTTTATTGGAAACTTTATTCTGAGTAAGAAGTTCTACTCTCCTACCATTTACGTACTGTGTATGAGTGAAGTATTATTTTAGTGGACTGATGATTCGGTATACACATGATTAGTCTCGAGCAGGTAAGCTTTTTAGGAACTTCTGACCGAATAAATTTCGAGATGATTTACATTCCAGTTTAGAGGACTCCTAGTTAATCTATTGTTTCACATGTTCTTTATTCAACTTGTAATTGAAGTGAGACCCAAGTGCGCAGATTTTTATTTTTATTTTTATTTTTCTTTTTCTTCATGGATCGACAGATATACCCGTAGAAATTAGCAGCATCTGCCTTGTAATTTCCGTGGTAGTAGACAAATAGCAACAACATCAACATCTTCAAGCACCGGAATTTTTTGATTTTTGACGCGTAAATTAATTCATTAAGTCAAGTTAGTCACATCACTACAAGTCGTCGTCGTATTTTTCCCTGCAGTTATGTGGGTATGAAACTCAGCATAGAAAGAACATTCAACCCTCATTTTACATCTTAAAAGAAAAATGAAAATGAAAATTGTTTGTATAGGAACAAATTGATTGTCAAAATTTTAATGATCTATTTTAAGTACTACATTAATTAATATTAAAATTATTTTATAGGATTTGTTTGTAAGTATATAGCAGCACTCGAATGGACAGAGAGGCAGGTTGGAATTTCTTTACCTATAAATTCTGTACACAAAAGAAAAAACAGATAAACAACAAAAACCTTTTTGATTATTATTATTATTATGTGTACTAAACAAAGTACAATTATTCTGTGCAAGAGAGTAGTGGACAACAAGAGGGGAACGGGACCAATAATAGGTGGAAGGAGATGATGAGTCCACTCCAAATGGCAGTGTAGTAGACTAGTCTAGAGTAGACTAGTAGTAGCTTTCGCCGGAGCTTTCCCCGGAGAAAGAAAGACCGGATAAGGTGGCATATCAATTAACGTATCCGTCCAATCCGACAATAATTTATCTCCAGTACAGAAAATAAAATACCCTGAGAATTCTTTCTTTTTTAAATGATAGTAAAAAAAAAACTAACGAGAGGTGCAGGAAATAATACCATGAGATATTTTTAAAAAATGAAAGTCGAATATAGCCGGACTCGTAAAGAGAATTGAAAACCTTGGTCAATCTAAAGAAGAATGGAAGAAGGAAGACTAATGAACACACAGGAATATTTTTTAAGATAATCATATGATAAACGTTTCCTATGGTTGTACTTGCAACGAATGCTACTGATTAAAACCTTGGCCCCTATTTTGTTTGGTAGATGAATTTAAAGTTAGGGTAATGGTTTTTTTCTTTGTCAATCAACTGATCATTGGTGTTATTGATCAAATTCTACTATCATTTTAGTTTGTTTAATTAAAATTTGTTACAAACTTTTCATATCAATCGATGTGTCAAAATATGAATGATATGCTTTAAATGATGGTTCTCTCTAGTAAATTAATGTTTATCACAGATTAATTAGTATAAAAAGTTTTGTAGGATTTGTTAATAAGGGTGTTCAAGGTCCGGTTCAGTCTGATTTTCGGACAAATTCATGGACAACCCGATTATTACTGTTCTTTAAATTGGAGAACCGAAACCGAACCAAAACAAATGGTCCAATTTAGTTCATTTCTATTTATTTCGGTTCCGATTTAATAAATATCTATTTTTCTAATTTACATATATAAAAAATATATAAAAATAAAATATAGACACATGGTTTGATTCCACGTGAGTCCAGTGCCACTTACCTAGTTTCAAATTTTTAGAATTGGTTTGGACCGAAATACTCGAGTTTGTATTTTTTATCAATTTTAGTTCGATTTTCAGCTCCAAACTGGTTCCTTGGACAACTATTTGGAGTAAGATATTTCAAATTTGAATTCGGAATACATTAATCTATTTTGTGAGAAAGAGTTTTATACAGTACTACTTTAAAATCCTGCCCGATGCGAATATGTAGTAATAAAAAAGATAAAGTAAGTAACTAGTGTACACAATTTCTTGGAGAGCTTCCTCTCCTCTGTCCTCAACTTGGGCTTTGACCAGAATTGGCTGACCATTTCTTTCTTTTACCAAGTCGTCATTTCTTCAGCTGTTAGTATTTTGGGAAAACGACGGGAGACCCCTAAGGTTTCAAATATTGGATAAATCAGCCCTCAGATTTCACTAATCTTAAAAAGCCCCTTAATGTTTAATTTGTTACCTAAAAAAGCCCCCAATGTTTACTCCATTACCAAAAAAAAAGCCCCAAGCAATCGGAGTAAACACTCGGGATTTTTTTGAAACCTTGGAACCTGCCTGTCGTTTTTCTTAATATATATATTTTTTTGTTTCCCTCTCGTTTCATACTTTGGCGGTTTGCCCTTTTATATTATTTATCATCTTCTCCGACCACAACCGCCACCTCTCTCCGCGAACTTTCTCCAAACCAAATCAAAAAGTCTCCATGAGAAGTTTCTCCTCCCACCAAATCCACCAACCCTTTTTTAATATTCCCCAGTCAGTTGAATTTTGATAAAAAACGCCCTCTCCGCTTTCGTCTTTCGCGCTCCTGTCAGTGGTCGGAACGGCGACGTTCACTGAGACAACTAGGAAATCAAAGTAAATAAATAAATTCTGGGTTTTGTGCAGAATCAGGATAGTGACTGACTAACTAGTTTTAGGAAGTCATGAATCTCAAAGGAAACAAATTTGTAAGGTACGTTTTGTTATAATCCTTAGTTACAACAAATATTGTTGTTTTGAGTAATTAATTCCTTAAAAGCTTGTATGATTTTTCTCATAATTTGTTGTAATTCCGTTTGTAGCAACAACTACATGTGTGAGTGTCACATCATCAATCACTGTAATAAATATAGCAGGAAAAAATCATGTTCTTTTTTTTTTCTTCTGATCAGGTTTGAAGATTGGAAGTCGGAGAAGTACTTCAGTTCGCCGCGGAACTACTCCGGTGAAGTTGGGTTCTATGCAGGAAGATTCAGGCCAATGGTGGCCGGAGCATGGGAAGGTATCAGAACAGGCTTGGACAATATCACACGCCTAAAGATACCAATATCGAATATATTGACTTCTACCAAAAAGGGTGCTAATGATCCGTCAACTGAGACCGAATCGAGCAAGAAAAAGAGGATTCTTGATCCACAGGGCTCGTTCTTGCAGAAATGGAACAAGATTTTTATGCTTGTTTGTGTAATAGCAGTGGCTATAGACCCTTTGTTCTTCTACGTCCCTTGGGTAAAAGGGGACAAGAATAGCGAAGACCGGTGCCTTGATTTGGATAACAGGATGAAATTGGTTGCTTGTACTCTTCGGACATTGATTGATGCATTTTACATACTTCGAATAATCTTTCAGTTTCGTACTGGGTTCATTGCTCCTTCTTCACGAGTGTTTGGTAGGGGTGAACTTGTTGAGGATCCTGCGCTTATATCCAAGAGATACTTGACCTCCTATTTCTTCATTGATGTCTTGGCACTTCTTCCACTTCCTCAGGTATGTTTGTGTCTTTCTTTGTTGTTGTTTTTAACATAGTTGAATTGATGTCAAGTCCCATGAGCATTGTCTAGGCTAGGCTAACAAGTGTGATGTGTTTGCTTGTGCAGGCTGTATTTTTAATCATAGCCCCAGCAGTTAAGGGTCCACTGCCATTGGCTGCAAAGAACTGGTTGGAGATTGTAATTTTCTCACAATATGTGCCGAGATTTGCACGTGTATATCCACTCTATCTAGAGATTGCTAGAACTTCTGGTTTGTTTACAGAAACTGCGCATGCTGGAGCTGTTTTTAATCTCTTCCTCTATATGCTAGCCAGCCATGTAAGTTTGATTATTTGTTTTAGAATCCTTATTAAAAACAACCAGCATTTGTTAGGGTGGATTTTCTGATCAAGGAGATTAATGCCTTCGTTTGTTTGCATCAGATAATTGGAGCCTTTTGGTACTTGTTCTCAATAGAAAGAGAAGACACTTGTTGGCGTCAGGCTTGTAAGAACGCTGGAGAAACATGTTTCTCCAATGATTTCTACTGTGGAGCTCACCGCGTAAAAGGAACAAATCTGAAAGGGTTCTGCCCCTTTATCCAGCCTGATCAAATTGGGAATTCATCTGTTTTCAACTTTGGAATTTTTACTGATGCTCTCGACTCTGGCGTCGTAGAATCAAAGAATTTCCTACAGAAACTGTTTTACTGCTTCTGGTGGGGTTTGCGTAATCTGAGGTTTGTAGATTTATATGACTTTCCATTTCAATATCTAAGCAGGAAAGTTTGTGACATTTTCCCTCCCAACTCGGATGTTTTTCTTCTGTTTACAGTTCATTGGGCCAAAACCTTAAAACAAGCACCTATGTTGGGGAGATTCTTTTCGCCGTCTTCATAGCCATCTTGGGATTGGTCCTGTTTTCACTGCTTATAGGCAATATGCAGGTCAGAATTTATGTTTCTATTTGCCATTGACATGGAATGAATAATTCTCAGGAATCGTCAGTAAAATTGTTCTCGTGTTGTTCTTTCAGAAATTCCTGCAATCCACCACTGTTAGAGTAGAGGAAATGAGAGTTAAAAGGCGGGATGCTGAGCAATGGATGTCTCACAGGATGCTTCCTGATAACCTGAAGGAACGAATAAGGCGGTACGAGCAATACAAATGGCAAGAAACTAGAGGTGTGGAAGAAAGGGCCCTGATTCGCAATCTCCCTAAAGATCTCAGGAGGGACATAAATCGCCATCTTTGCTTAGACCTACTAAAGAAAGTGAGTGTTTTTCATCAATCCTTGCATTCTAAGAAAAAAAACTAGTTATAAAACCGGTTCAAGCCTTGCTAAATTGTTTACATTTCCTTAGGTACCAATCTTTGAAAAAATGGATGAGCAAACGTTGGATGCTGTCTGTGGCCGTCTTAGGCCAACTCTTTACACCAAGGATAGTTACATTGTTCGCGAAGGTGATCCGGTTGATGAGATGCTATTTATAATGCGAGGAAAGCTAGAGAGCGTGACCACCAATGGTGGAAGAACTGGATTCTTTAATGCTGAAAAGCTCACGGCTGGCGATTTCTGCGGTGAAGGGCTTCTGACATGGGCATTGGATCCACAATCCTCTTCCAATCTTCCCATCTCAACTAGAACAGTACAAGCTCTGACAGAAGTTGAAGCATTTGCTCTTGTAGCTGAGGACTTGAAATCTGTTGCCTCCCAATTTCGCCAACTTCACCACAAACATATCCAACACACTTTCAGGCAAGACTTCTCTTATCACTCTCTTGCCAAAGTATTGAATATGCTTTCTGTTCTGTCTGTCGATGAATGAATCCCACGTCGTTTTTATAGGCCAACTCAACCTCGAACTATTTACATTCGACCAGTTTAGTCACACATTAAACCAAAAATGGTACATAACAATTCCAAAATTCCTGTTGGTTTCAGGTTTTATTCTGCACAATGGAGGACATGGGCGGCATGCTTCGTGCAAGCAGCTTGGCGTCGGTACTATAAGAGGAAACAGGCTGCAAAGTTGCG
>NBIL01107012.1:0-11214 GCA_002752925.1 Viola pubescens var. scabriuscula | reverse complement strand
CTTTAAGTGATGGGACTCTCGAGTAAATTATTATATACCACTCATATTTTGACGCATCTGTTAGTGTAAAAGTTTATAAGATTTGTCAGTGTGTATAACACTACTCTAAATTATATTTCTCATCCCATAATGGATCGAATCTATGACCTATTTTATAAAGAGGTGATGCATTAACCAGTTGTGTTATCACTATGTGAGCAATTTTACCGATTTATTTTTTAGGTTAACAACCACAGATATCCCTAAGCCTAATTGGATAGGAGCAATCCCTTCCATTAAATGGTAAATTACTTCCAACATGTAATTTTCTATATATGAAGATCAAACTTACAATCTTTTACTTGCCAAATAAAAGTATCAAAATACTCACATCAATAAACTACAACTTATTTAGGCTTTAATTAGCCCCTATTACTCTGTCAAAAGAAAAAAGAAAAATAGCCCATACTAGCCTACATTAAGAAATTAGGTCCAGTGGGCCTAGACACCATCTTCCTAATAGATGGGTAGAAGAAAAAAAGAAAGGAAATTAAACCAAAGATGGGAATGCAAACATCCAAAACGGAATTGATCTGTTTACTGGAAGTTTGGAAACAGGCTAAAGCTAGGAGTGAAAAGGAAATAAAAAATAGAAAGAAGGAAAGCAAAATCCAAAAAACATCACTATTAAATATTAATAGTGCAATATATAGATTGTTTAATTAAATCATGAGTTTATTTTAATTATTAGTATCACCTATCAAGATGAATTAACATAATTGGCAGTGGTGATGGTGCCAGTAGTGGCAGTAACTTCATGTCACGACAGTGCTAGGGTTACAAGAGAGCCATTGGATTGTTTTTTTAAAGAGGCTGAATCACATCAAAGCAGGACGTGTCAATATATCATTACTGCTGTATGTTGATAATGGTGGTTAAATTTTGAGATTGGGCACACCAATAAGAATGTGAAAGAAATGTCCCTTATTTATTTATTTATTTTTATAAACTGAGGTGAGAAATGGTATTAGTCTCAAGGTACTAATAAGGGGTCGAAGTTTGTGTTGAGCGTAAGGATGGTAGGTGTAGTCCACCGGTATGATATGATTTCCGTACAAGTGGTTTTATATACTCTTGTGTTGTATTTTTGATCATTATAGTGATTTCTCTGACTTATCCGTGCATTTTTACATATTAAAAATAAAATATTCTTTCTCTCTTCCTTACTCATTTATTTTTATGTTCTCTATTGTGTGTTGATTAGGATATAAATAAGGTTAATTATTCACATAGTACTTTTGCCATTAGTAAAACAATCAATGAACTATATGTTTTAAAAATACCGTTTGTAAAATTGAAAAATATAGTTAAATATGGATAAAATTAGAAAATACAGCTCAAAATTGTTGTTAAAATGATCTACTCCCTCTGGGGTTAATTAAATGTCGTTTTAGGATTTGCTTTTACTGTTTCGGCACGTATCTTAAGGCGGCCGAAATAATCACTATTTAAGACAATTTTGCCCCTAATTTTTTCTCGGAAGTACGTTAAAGATTAATGTACGTTCGAAAAAAAGTACAGAATATTTTAAGGTCAAATAGTGAGTCATCCGACCTCCTTAATATGCGTTCTCTACTGAATATTGGGATGCGAGGAAGACATTTAATTTGCCCCGGAGGAAATATAATATAGTGACGGATGTGATTGCTATAATTTCAATGGACATATCACTCATAAATTATCTTTCAGGTTATAAAAGTATCAATAAGAATTTGCATCTAAATTTAAATCCTGCTCTATTTTTCAAAAAACGACAAACACTAACATTTGGGGTGATGGCTTTGATGGTCGGAGGGCAGCTCATGTTTTTGCCGTTAAGTGCTTAAATAGTGGTGTTTGATTCCTTCTGGAAATCATTGAATCTAAGACCGTGTAATTAAGGTCTTTGTGGCGGTGGGGACCTTGATGCAATATGATGATCAGTTTCTTGTGCAGCAAGGGTTAAATGTAGGACAAATCAGTAGAATCATGTCCAAAATAGGACTAATAAAGTTAATGAAATAATTGACTGACCGTTTGATTAAGTTACGGAATAGACTCACAATGCGTTGACATTAAGTGCAAAGAGGTGGAATAAAATTTTAAAAATTCAAGGGAGGTATCTGTTTTTCACGATAGTACAGGGGGTTTAAATGATATAACCATAACGGATTATTTCATTAACTTAACAAGTTGGTTAGACCCACTCATCAAACTTAGAAGATTGAGCCTGAGTTTTGAAAAACTTGGTCCGTTACGCTAGTACAAACCCGACCCAAATGGACTTTGAGATTTTAAACCCAAATTCAACCCGACTGGTTCAATAAGCAGGTTTATTCAATCACTCTAAACATTTCCTTTAAAGATTAATTTAGTAATAGTGGCATTCTTTTCGGACGGAAGAGAACACAATCTATAAAAGCAAAATCAAAAGAAAGATTCGAATTATTC
Organism: Viola pubescens var. scabriuscula; assembly: GCA_002752925.1. Lineage (NCBI taxonomy): Eukaryota > Viridiplantae > Streptophyta > Magnoliopsida > Malpighiales > Violaceae > Viola > Viola pubescens. Next base: position 8,745 of record NBIL01107012.1, on the reverse strand, counting down.
ATCGCGTAAAAGTGTTTGCCAAACAAATTATTGGAAGATAATTTTAAAAAATCTAAGCGATGGGGACACATGAATGGAAGTTACTGCAGATGAAGGGAAAAGCACGCACCAATAGCTACAATGAGACTTTGTTTTTGATAGTTTATTTATTTATTTGCGCCAAATTTAGCTACTCTGTAAAGTTATCTCAGATTTTCATAATTAATTTTAATAGTTATTGTCTTCATTCATTATGGTTTTTTAATTGCCTCCGTACTTTTCGCCCTTGTATTTATACAACTTTTCTAAATTAGTCATATGTTCCAAAAATCATGCATTTAGGGTTAAACCCCAAATTTGAAATTTAACTAGTGTTTGATATCGTTTTTTATTTTTTATTTTTTATTTTATGTTTGTCAAAAATTAAAAATTGTTTTATTTTTTCTTTCTGTTTGTAAAAATAAGTTTTTCGACAGGTGAGCTCGTAGTTCAACTGATCAATAAATATATATTTATGACGCAGGTCATATGTTCAATCCTTAATATTTTAATGATAATTAATAATATAAAAAATTATAAAAATATTTTAAAAAATTATATTATGTGCAAAAATACCTAACAAAATTATAAAATATAAAAAAATATAAGAAATTATGATAAAATATTATATAATTCCTTAATCTATATAGGTAAAAAAATTAAAATTAAAAGTTATCACAAAAGGTAAAATATATATAAAATAATGCATTTAGTATATATACTAATTATATCCATTCCGTAAGATTTGACGAAATTGGCTCGTAATATACAACATACAACTTCTGTGTGATATGACATTGATGAGCGTCGACTCGTAAAAAATAACTTCCTGCTAAACACAAAATTAATTGTAAATTGATTGATTGTTGACTAGGGGAAGACAACTCCTAAGCTAGGATCCTCGGTTGTCAATCGAGACTAAGTCGATTAATCTTTCTCACACTAGCTTCTTAGGGCTAGCTGTCTAGTTCGATCTTCTTGGCCCGTAAATAGCCCAAGAACGGGTTGCCGTAGCAAAAAAGAATGACACTTGCTAAAATAAATTTAACCATAGATTGCCCAAATCTAAAATAAATAAAAAGTGCAATACAATTATATTGGAAATCAACTAAATGCAGATATAAAAATTAATTAAGAACGATTAAATCTCATGCAAACTCAAAATCATGCTTTAATGCTTCTACTAAGAAAGATGAAGTTTAGTTAGACATGCTCATGATTGAAGAAAACAAAAGAAAAAATTGCATAAATTGAATCCTTCATTTCTGTGAAGAAAACGAAGGAGCAATAAAGTTTGGAATTTAAAACAGAACTGAAAATGGAAGAGAAGGGAAGAGGTCCGTTTCTCAAAACCATAGGGAGACTTATATAGTTTTTCACCCTGGAAAATATCTCTAAGGAAAGAAAATAGAAATAAATCCTAAAATAAAATACTAATTGTATCTTGACACTCTTCATCTTTGATAAGAAGTTGATGTGTGTATTTTATGCGTATTTTTCTTCTCTTTATTAGCCCTATTTTGGACATGATTCTACTGATTTGCCCTATATTTCTTCCTTTTTGCAAATATGGGCTAAAAGAGAGAAAGATGCTAGAAAGTGCGCTTTTTGGATGGATTCATATGGATCACAAAGCTTCGAGGCCTATAGCTGTGATTTTGTCATCGAGCCCTAGATGTTGGGAGCTATCTCTTACCCAAGCCGCGCTGCCACACGTCCATATCTAATCTCTAGTGTCGCGCAAGGAAAGATCCTCAAAAGATTCTAGCGGGATTCCTTGCACTTCAAGAAGCTTCCGTGCGCCTCCAAAAGATTCTAGAATATTCCTTTGGCCAGCACACGCAAATTCCATGCTTTGTACTCCCTCTTAGTTGGATTTTGTCCCCTTGTGGGTGACTTTAGTATTTAAACCTTTAGTTTTAGGGTTTTGGAACATCTCTTCATCTCTTAGCATATTTCTTACTTAAAAACTTTGGGATCTATGCTCCATCCTTTATTCCAGCAGCCGCCAGGCTCCATCTTGTACAAACCGAAGCATTAGCTCCGGCCGGTATTAATTAAGCAATTTTATTTCTTTTATCTCTTCTTTTATTTATGCTCTTTATTAGATCTGCTATTTATTTACTTGTTAGCATGAGTAGCTAATTTATCCTTTCTTAGCAAGGATATTTCGAGGGTTGCAAAGGATAATTAAGAGGCCAAATTGTGTTTAATATATTCTTGTGGTTGTATTTGCTTGTTTGTCATTTTCTTGTCATTTCTTTGGGAGTTTATTAGGATTTTGATCACCTACTAGTAGATTTCTCTTGAATATTGTCATTCCTACTGTAATAACTAACGTGAGGTGGTAGGAAAGTAGTAGACAACTAGACCGGAGTCATCATGTTGTTTTGTCTAATTCGGCTAGGGCAAGTAACCGATTAGGGTGGTGCCGCGAGTGTGACAAGCTGAGAGGTATCTCGCCCTAGACGTGTCTTTGCTCTTCTTCATGGGCACTTTGAGTATTGCCTCCCCGCCTCGTGCCTAGAAGGACGGCAAAGTGTCAAGGTTACCTCATTATGTGAAAACGGGGGGTAACTTCTCTTACAAAGGAAAGTAGGGGGTTTAAGGGAACTACGCCCCTATAGCACGTCTATGACATAGGGATAGAATATCTTTGCGCCGATGACTGACTAGACCTCGACGCAACCCGAGAAAAATCCTTTGCTAAGAACCTCTCTCATCTGATTTTACTTCTTTTATTATTCTCTTCGGTACCTGCATGCTTTTGATTATTTTGCCTTTTGATTATTCCGTCCTTTTAATTTCTACCCTTTTTAGCTATCATGGTCACAATTATTCCTTGGTTAATTTGATTAACCAAGCAAAACCCCCCGTGTTACTATTTTGTGCATTTATCTTTGTCATACATCTAGGGCAAGTGTTAGTCCTTAATCTTTGTGGTTTGACCCTGTTACCGCTATTCGCAAATTATTTGTGCATCTAGGCATCAGGTTATCTTTATTATTTTTGACGCGTTTCGACGGCGCGCTAGAAGTCTAATAGCCGAATGATGAGAAAAGGTAGCGGCCATGACTTTTGTGTAGATAAATTAGCTGAAACAATCGCACAAGACTCCTTAGGATCACTATCTTCAAGTGTTGCAAAGAGACTTTGATTCTTTGTCTGCCTATGAGTTTTTTCTTGGTCAAGAGGTCAACCAAGATGGATGTCTGCACAACTTCGCCCAATACTTGTTTTTGCCCATTTTCTACTTTTATCGCTCCAATGCTGTTTTCTGAAAATGTAGAAAAATTCATCCCTAATCAGTAGAATCACCATCTAAAATTCATGAGAATAAATGATAAGAACAACCACAAAATATGTTCAATCAAACATCATCGCATTGTTCAGTATCAATTTCAATTTTTTGTTTTTTTCTTAAAAACAAAAAATAGATTTTAGTGTTCAAGTTTGTTTTTTTTTTACATTTATTTTGTTAGGCTTTTTGTTTTTCAAAACAATTTTCTTAACATCTGGCCATAACCAAAACAACCACCACTACCCAATCGGGACCCATCTCCCTCACCAAAACCATACCAACAAAATCCAGCCGAATTAAAAACTTTCTTTTCGGCAAGTGAAGTTGTAGTTCAACTGATTAGTGAATACATTTTTATAACGCAGGTCATGTGTTCATTTCTTGATATTGTAATGAAAATTAATAATATAACCAATTAATTTTTAAAAAAATATCGTATTTATATGAAAAATATCTAAACAAAATTATAAAATATAAAAAAAAATGTTTTTTATTTATTGTTCATTATAACATGTTTAAAAACTTGTTGTCTTGAAAAAGAAAATGAAAAAGAAAAAAGAAAAAGAAAAAATTGAAACAATACATCTAATTCATCGTCTCCTCCAGTTGCACACACCAACAAATGGAGCCAAAAATGAAAAATACAGGAGGCAACCGTAGAAATCTCCAGTGACGGGGTCAACGGAAGTGCTGGTGGCGGTGGTTTCTGTGGTAGTGAAAATGGTCATCGGTGGTTATAGCGGCGACGAAAACGTCACTGGTGGTGGCTGCGACGGTTGAAGGAGCAAAAAATGAATTTTTTATTTTTACTTTATTCTTGTGTTCTATAGAACTAGGGGTTTCGGCCTCTGATAACCACCAAACCAAATTTGAAAAATAAACTAGATCTAGATCTGTGGTGGGTGGAGAGAGGGAGGTGGAGGAGGAGGGAGGCGGTGGTGGTGGGTGGAGGTAGAGAGAAACGTGGTTTTTGTTTGTGGTTGTTTTAGACAAGGAAATGAAGGAGATGGTGGGAATGGACGTCGGTGGTGGTCGGGACGATGGTCGATGCTCTGGCCGGACAGAAATAGTGGTATTGTCTCGGTGAGGGTGAAGATGGGTGGTGATGGTGGCGAATTGGAGGGTAATTGGAGATGGTGGTGTGTTGATGGTAAAGAAGTGGTGTAGGAGACTAAGGAAGATAAAAGCAAAAATAAAAGGTTGCAAACCACAAAAAATGGTTTTATAAAACTGATTTCGTATAGCTAAAAAATAATACGAATAAAAATAAATAAATGAAAAACAAAGTAAGTAGCCGAACAAGTTTATGTATTTTATTGTGTAAGAAAGCATAAAAATTGAGTTTTCGCATAACCTAAGTTTTTTAGCGAGATTGAGCTGAAAAAGATTACCAAAAGTTGTGATGGCATACAAAAGCGGGCTCATTGTGTCTAAATTGCAAATTGGAGGTTAACGAACACTAGAATAAATAAAGGATTTATCACAAAAGTTTTACAAACATAAGAGTATCTGTATTGACGTGCATTCTTTATCAATAGAACTTGGTATATAGTGCAACTTGTATCTTGTTTATTCATAACGATTTGTGGTTTATTAATGAATGTATTCGGCTCTAAATGTTAAGTTAAAGATTTGACAATCTACTTTTTATCCTTATATGTATTTCTCAATTAGCAAGGAGGGACTTGTACCTTTTGAAACTGCATTAATCATTTCTTTATGTTATATTCTGGCTTGATTTTGGTGGATGCAAATTATGGCATGATAGAATTTCATGTGGGACTAAATTGTACATTCCAAAATTGTACTCCCTCCGGCTTCCAAAGAATGACGTTTGGAAGCCGGGCACAGGGATTAAGGCAGCCCCTGTGTGTCTAGTTCAATGACCAGCGTGGCCCTCTATCTTTGACTTATTTACCATTCTATTTGGACCGGTCCATCCCGATTTTTTGTAATTATTTCTTGAACCGGGTCCATTCCTATTTTGGTTTTCATTTTGCCACCAAAGACCAAGCAAACATTTGGAGTTGATGCTATGTTTTCATTTTCATTTTCCACCAATAATTTTGGAGTCATTTTGAAATTTAAACACTCAAATTTTTAGTTCCCTCCCAAGAGTTTTCTCTCATTAATTCCGACCTTCCCTAAGGTTTAGTCTTCCAATCGCGAAATCTGAGGAGCTTAGTTTGCATTAGAAGTAATGGAGGACATTGAATTTGATCCTTTCAATTTCGTTTATAATAACCCATCGATTCTGGTAAACACTGTCAGCGTTAGAGACGAAGAGCTTAACCTAGATGCAGAAGGGAGTGAATATTATCCACCTTCTGATGGCGTTACTGCAGAACTACCAACAGAGTCAAGCGAAGGTGCTGATGTTTCACAAGCATATTGACCTAGAGGCCAGAATATTGACCAAGAGGCCGAGATTGGTGATCAAGGTTATTCTCTTTTGTCTTTCTATTTTTTTATTAAAGTTCGTTGTTCTTATGATGTTGTGTTGTGTTAGCGATAGGTCGAAACAGGGTAGAAGAGAGCTCAGTGGTGAGGACAGAGTCTTAGCCTATGAAATGCTCCTTCAGAAGAGTATAGATGGGAAGCTGAAGAAAATGTCAACCAAAGAAGTGGCAAACTTATTCAATGTGAAGATCTGATCAATTCAACGGTTGTGGAAAAGGAAAAAAGACTTTGGAAATCACAATGTTTCTCTAAACAGAGTGAAAAATTATGGTAGAAAAAGGATTGAGTTTGATATTCAGAGGATTAGAGAGATTCCTCTTAGTAGAAGATCAACTATGAGGTCTTTCGCTTGTGCTTTAGGTGTTTCAAAAACCTTTCTCATTTCGAAATTGAAATATGGAGAATTGAGGCGCTATAATAATCATATCAAGCCATTACTCACAGAGGGAAATCATTTTCAAAGGATAAGACATTGCTTTTCAATGCTCGATTCAAGAGCATCTCCAGCATCCCCTGCCTTCTCCGAGATGAAAAATGTGGTCCACATCGACGAGAAATGGTTCCAGATGTCGAAGAAGAAACAAACATACTACCTTCTACCAGATGAAGATGAACCTGTAAGAACTTGCAAAAGTAATAACTTTATCCCTAAAATTATGTTTCTGGCAGCTGCTACGAGGCCAAGGTATGACCCTAATGGGACTTGTACTTTTGATGGTAGGATAGGTGTATTTCCATTGGTTTCTGAGGTTGCTACCATTAGGTCTAATGCAAATAGGGTAGTTGGGACTTTAGAATTGAAGCCAATTCCTAAAATAGATAGGAAAGTTATTAGGCAGTACATGATTGATTATGTGTTACCTGCTATAGAAGATAAATGACCTAGGGATAGCATTATGGATCCAATTATCATCTAGTAGGATAATGCAAAAACTCACATCCATGAGAATGATATTAATTTTTCTGATGCAGTTGAGCATGTAGGATTGGATATTAGATTAGTGTGTCAGCCTCCTAATTCCCCTGACTTAAATGTGCTTGATCTTGGGTTTTTTAGAGTCATTCAGTCATTGCAAGAGAAAGAGTGTGCAAGGAATGTAAGGTTATTGGTGGAAGCTGTTAAGAAGTCTTTCTTTGAGTTCTCTCATGAAAAAGCAAACAACATCTTCATAACTCTCCAGTCTTGCATGATAGAAACCATGAAAATTTTGGGTTCCAATAGATATAGAATTCCTCACATGAAAAAGGCACATTTAGCTCGGATTGAGTTGTTACCATCTACTCTGTCATGTGATCCATCAATCATTGCTACAACTGCTGCTCATCTTCCTCAATAACCATGTAAGTCTTTTTATACATGTGATTGCATTTGCTTTCATTAAACCTAGTCTGTTTAGGATATCTTGTTCACATTACTATTAATTCTTTGTTCTAGGAAACTTGGCAGAGTTGGTGATGTCTTCCTAGTGCACATTGGGTGTTTGATTGGAAGACCCTTATGGAATCGTTAATTTTTTGGGCACAAACGATTTATTGTTTTGTTGGGGCATTCTGTATTTTATTGACCATGGGTTAATTGTGATAATTTTGGGTAAATATTGTTAGTAGAGTAACCTCTGTTTGTTTTGTGATCACATTAGATAGTTGGAGCCTCAAATAGAGTATACTCTGTTTGGTACTTGGAATTGACATATTTTGTGCAGAGAATATGAACAATAGAGAAGTGTGCAAATGTTTAAAAGATATGGTAGATTTTGGGAAAAGTTTTGACTAGAGTTGTTGTCTATGTTTTCAGTTCAGTCAATCTTTTGTTTTCTTCTATCAAACTTCTGTGTTATGTGGTCATAAATGATGTTTTGTGTACTCATTTTACTATTTTAATGTAGTTAAGTGTGGCTATGGAGAATGCAATAAATCTTGCCACACAATTAAACAATAAGAGTCCTAAACGATTCCAATTTTGTCAGCCTTTTTATCTTCCCAATTTTGATGTATTTGAAACTTATCAGGTTACCAAAATTAGATTAGGTTCAACGCACAAAGATGCTTGTTCAATCCACTATATTAACCCTAATATCCTTAACCTAAACTCCATTCTGCTTAATTTACTCTCCTCTGCTCCTTTATCTCCCCTCACTTTCTTTTGTGCTTGTTTAATTAGTCTCGCAGCCTCTTAACCATGAATGTTGAAGACAAAAAAGAACTCATGCAGTTAGTGGGAGTAGTCAGTGACAACCTTCAAGATGACATTGTGCAGATTGAACATAGTGCTGCAAACAAACATCGACATCGACCATCTGGATGAGATAGTTAAGGATCTGAAGTAGAGGAAGGACGATGTCATGTCTGATAACAACCTAGGCTTCGAGAGTGTTGAAGCATTGTCTGAGTGCATCCTGCACCTCTCTATTGCAGTTGCTTAATTGAACCAGAAGTCCTCTGTCCTGCAAATGGCACTGGGAAATATGAGGGAGGATGTTACTGAGATGAATAGGTTTGCCAATGCTGATACGAGTACGAAGGCACTCGCTCACACCTCACGGGATGGCTGAGTAAACCATGACGAGCCATAAGCCTTTCCGCGCCAACCCTAGCAACCCGTGAAGGCCATAGCGGCCTCATCCTCCAAGCTTGGCCAAGACCGCAACTTGCCCAAGACCGCCAATCTTGGCCAAAACAAGAGCTTGACCAAGACCACCAATCTTGGCCAAGATAAGCGCCATCCCAAGCCTTTCCAACGTTCAGCCCATGCCGCCCAAGCCTAAGCATCAAGACCTTTCTTATGTCCTAATGGGTATTTGGGTATTTACCCTTGTAATAACTCACAAGTATAAATAGAAGGAGATAGCCTCTTTTATACTTGTCTTTTGTTTAATTGTTGAGTTTATCTCCTTTTTAAAAGACCAATTGTTCTAGTTAAGTTTAGGGTTCATGGAACCGAGGTTACTAGAGCCGAAATCCATACA
>NBIL01106976.1:0-11551 GCA_002752925.1 Viola pubescens var. scabriuscula | reverse complement strand
GCTGCTGGTACAGCCTTCTTGTTTGTTTTTGCTGTCATGCCCTTCATGACATGGTAATAAAATCTGCTCTGCTTATCGGGAAAAAAAAAAATGTAATTTTAAAAGTAATTAACCTATTAATTACTGGTTAAAAATAATCAACTTATATATTAATATATTTGTATAATAAATACAAGATATAAAAAAAAACTAAAATTAGTGACGGGGTTAAGGCTTTCACCCGTCGATAATGTGTGCTCACAGATTATCGACGGGTTAGTCTTATTGATAACATGCGCGTAAAAAAGGAAAGTATGCCATAGGAAAAATTTTAAAAAAAATCTAATACTTAGTTATTGATAGGATTTTCCGTCGATAACTATCGACGGGAAAATTATGTCCGTCAAAATAAGGCTTTTTTAGTAGTGTATGTATATGTAACTACAGTAATAGTATGTTCTACAATGACGTAACAACACTTTAAATTAAAAATCGCATCACTAATTAACCATTAGATATATTCAATAGTATAAATTTTATAATTGTAAGATCAATAATTTAGTCATTAGTTCTATTCAACGACATTATAACTCAACACTTTAAATTAAAATTCGCATCACTAATTAACCATTAGATATATTCAATGGTATAAATTTTATAATTGTAAGATCAATAATTTAGTCATTAGTTCTATTCAACGACATTATAACTCAAATAACGAAATTATAAACACATCACTATAGAATTTTTCTTTATTTTAGTACAAAATGTTAGATCTAAGAATGGGAGATGCTGATTTGGCAAGCTCTGGTTGGTTGTTGTTCCTCGAAACTTAAAAAAAAAGCTTGAGGGGTGCTCCCAGGGGATATTCCGACGCTCTAGTTAGTTTTCCCCTATCACAAATTATGGAGAGAAAATGAAGAGTAAAAAGTACGTCAAAGTTGTATAAGAGTTATGAAGTTGTTATGTCTAGAGAATTAACTTCCTTAGAGCTATATATATTTATATACTTTTATAGCTAGGGTTTGGAGTACCAAATATAGTAGGAGATCTAAGAGTTTCAAAACTTCTATATCAAGTAGGAGTAGTATTAAGAGATTTTATTATATTCCTTAATTAGGTCAGACAGGAGAATATTTCATTTCCTATTCAGAATAGAATTGTTTACTTTTAAGTGTGCAATAAGCATACTAGCTTCCTTCTCAATCGTAAGGGGATGGAGTTAACTTTGGTAAGGAAGATTTATATTCCTTTCCAAATACATTCTTTCCCAAACGGGTTTGTAAGGCGCAATCTGAGTGTAAGTCATGGGCCGATAATGCGACCATATTTGACTGACATGCTGGGTTAGAAAATATAAGCTCATTATTCTCGGGACTAACGCAAAAAATGTTAATGGTTTGGGGAAAAAATTCTTAAGACTTTTATTCGATGTCACAAAACCATGGTGTCATCTAAAATTACAGCCATACCCCGTGACCATATAATATGCAAACCATTAGCATCAGTCTCTCTATAAATACACCACAAAAATACCCAATATTATACACAAGCCAGTTCTCCTCCATAGGCTCTAGCGAATATATAAAAGCTCCAAAATGAATTTCAACTCTTTTGCCCTAGTTTCCTCTATTTTTCTTGCTCACTTTCTCTGTTCAACAAATGCAGCCAATTTCGCTATAACAAACAATTGCCCCTACACGGTTTGGGCCGCAGCAGTCCCTGGTGGGGGTAGGCAGCTCGACCCTCGCCAATCATGGTCTCTAGATGTGAACCCAGGCACGGCAGGTGCTCGCATTTGGCCTCGGACAAACTGCCAGTTCGATGGTGCTGGCCGCGGCCGATGCCAGACCGGTGACTGTGGCGGACTGCTCCAATGCCAAGCCTATGGCCAACCACCTAATACGTTGGCAGAATTTGCGCTAAACCAATTCAGCAATTTGGATTTCTTCGATATCTCTCTTGTTGATGGGTTCAATGTTCCAATGGATTTTAGCCCAACTTCTAATGGGTGCACACGTGGCATTAGATGCACTGCTGATATTAACGGGCAGTGCCCGGCCGAATTAAGAGCCCCGGGTGGGTGTAACAACCCATGCACTGTGTTCAAAACGGATCAATATTGTTGCAACAGTGGCAATTGTGGGCCCACAGACTTTTCAAGATTTTTCAAGGCTAGATGCCCAGATGCTTATAGCTACCCCAAGGATGACCCCTCCAGTACATTTACTTGCCCTGGTGGGACCAACTACAAGGTTGTCTTCTGCCCATGAAGGAATTCTTGAAATATCAACCTACGGTCCCATATGTCCCATATGGAGTATTATTGTTAGGTAATCTATGTCCTAAAGTCTTTTTGGGTTTACTATTAAAAAGGCTACTTATATATTTACATGTACTCTTTTTATTTTACAAACATAAAAATATAGAGAAGGAAACTCAAACTCCAAATTTCCTTCTCTCTACTTTGTCATTAGTTTATTAAATACTATTATATCTACAATATCAATGTGGCTTGTGTAATCACATATTGCAATAAATAAAAAATATCATGTGATCTAATAAATCTGTAAATAATACTTTTAATTATAATTATATAGTTATATATATTAAATATTGTTATAGAAATTTAGTTATTTTCTTTTTTTATTATAATATCATGTCAATATCACGTGAGTTACAAATGGTTATGTGACATTTATATAGATCATAATTTCCTTAATTGAGCTTTACTACACACAAAAATAACTCAAATTTGAATTTCCTTTAAATATTATTTCCTCCGGCTCAAATTAAATAATATTTTTAAAATTTTTATTTATCTTAAAGAAAAAAGTATAAAAACATCCTCACATTTGTATCTAATGTCGGAATCAAATTCTCAATTTGCATTTTGTTCAATTTGACAAAACTACACTGCAATTTCGAAATGACCTTAAGACCTATTTTTCTTTTTTTTTGAAAGTGGAGATTGATTAAAAAATATCGGCAAGTACAAAATGCACGATTGTCTCGGGGCATTCCCTTACCTAAACATTTCCTAAACCAGAAATCAAAGTAAATTGTCCTAGCTCGTGCGCTGGGATATTAAACGTTCGTTTTGTATGCTGGAACGAACACCTGGTGAAAGAAAACGCGAGCCTAGTAATCTCCTCCAGAACCAGTCCTGTGTAGTTCAGGAGGAGATCCCTAGTAGTGAGGGCTAAGATATTCATGAGGCAGTCCGACTCAACAATAATATTATCACACCCCCATTGTCGGGCCCAAAAAAGGGCATCTCTCAGTGCTAGGGCCTCTGTTGTTTGCGCCTCAGTCCTGTGAGGGAGGAACATGGCACCCGAGAAAACCAACTCACCCTTATCGTCCCGAGCGAGAGAGCCTAGACCAGTACTCGTCGTCCCCACTGCGGCGCCTGTGTTGACCTTTACCATACTCATTGGCGGAGGCTGCCATTTTGGAGTAATGGTTTGTCTCGTAGTAGCGGGAGGCGGTTGTATCGGAACCCCGACATCCTTAAAGTCTGATAGAAGTCTCCCCCCTCCTAATAATCACCTCCTAGATCGACTCCTCAACTTGGCGGAAGATCCTGCTATTCCGGGACGTCCAAAGAGACCATAGGATAGAAATAATCTACTCAATGGTTGGTTCTTCCAAGATCACCTTGATCGTTATTAGCCATTCCATCCAGTTGTCTTCTTGCAGCCTCGGAACTCAGTCCCAGAAGTCAAACTTCGCCCAAATCCCACTCGAGAAAGGACAAGACAGCAGTAAATGTGATGCCGACTCCACCTCCGCATTACAACAGGGGCACACTGGGTCCACCACAATACCTCTTCTCCTTAGGTTCACTCGGGTCGGGAGAGAGCCATTGCCCAAACGCCACATGAAGTTTTTAAACTTTGGTGGGATAGATAAGCCCCAAAGGTATTTCCACCAGCGTCTCCTAGGTTCTGGGCACTCGGGCGCAGATGCCGTGGTTAGGCAGTGGTATCCGCTACGAACCGAGTACCTCCCAATCGAGGTTCCTTTCCACACAAGGGTATCATTCGCCTCACTTCGACTAAGTGGCAGGCTTAGGATTTCCGACACTTCCTACGGTAGAAAGATTTGCTCCACTAGGTCTGTCTTCCAGCACCTTCGATCTCTGTCAATAAGCTCAGCTACTGTAGCATCCTCATTCAACCTCGACACTGGCGCGGAGATCATTCCGTTCTCAACTGATGGGAGCCACGGAACTTTCCAAATCCGTATTCGAGCACCATCCCCCACTCTCCAAAAACATCCCCATTGAAGAACTTCTCTACCTGCCAAGATGCTACGCCAGACATAACTCGGACGATATCGCGCATCTGCCTCCATAAAGTCCGAGCGGGGAAAATACCTAGCTCTCAAGATTTGAGAGAGCAGGGAGTTCAGATTCTTGAGTAGGCACCACCCTTGTTTAGCGAGCAGGGGTAAATTAAATTCTCTAACTTTTTGAAATCCCAGACCTCCCATCTCTTTTGATCTACATAATTTATCCCAAGACACCCAATGCACCTTTCGCTCCTCTTGATATCCCTCCCACCAAAATCTCCTAGTGGCTTTCTCCAGCTCGTTTCAAATGGATATGGGGATTTCAAAGTAGCTCATCATATATGTTGGTATGGATTGGATGACCGATTTAATCAAAACCTCCCGACCAGCCTGGGATAACTTTTTTTCCTTCCACCCGACTAAGCGTTTACAAATTTTGTCCCGAATTGGTATGAACATCCCTTTCTTGGATCGACCAAAACATACTGGCAGGCCTAAATATTTCGCGTGAGAATCCATCTCGGTCATTCCTAGCCTTATTTTTACTCGAGTTCTCGTGTCCTGACTTACATTCTTGCTGAAGCATATCTCCGATTTATCCAAATTGACTTTCTGACCATATGCCTTTTCATATTCCTTCAGAATTGAGCTAATAACCCCAGCTTCTTCCTCCAAGGCTCTTGAGAAAATGAGGGATCATTCGCGTAGAAAAGGTGACTAACAGCTGGGCTGCCCCAGCAGACCTTGTATCCATGTATCCTATTAGCCAAGGCCACAGCTTTGATCATTGCCGAAAGGTCTTCAGTGCATAGCAGAAACAGGTACGGGGACAACGGATCACCCTGTTGGAGCCCCCTCTAAGGATGGAATGTTGGCCCAGGGGCTCCGTTAAGAAGAATGGCGTAGGAGACTGTCGTGACGCACCGCATGACCAAAGATGTCCACCTAAAGGAAAATCCCATGCGAGACATGATCGCCTCCATAAAGTCCCACTCAATTTTGTCGTAAGCCTTGCTCATATCTAACTTGACGCTCATCCATCCTGGATCAGAGCTATTCGTGTTCATTCCATGGAAAATCTCCTAGGCGATAAGAGCATTATCAGTAATGAGTCTGCCCGGGATAAAATTGCTCTGATTTTCCACCATGATGTTTGGTAGGATCCTTTTTAGGCGATTTGGAAGCACTTTAGTGATCAGTTTGAAGACGACATTGCAAAGGCTAATAGGGCGGAATTGAGAGCATTGGGAGGGCTTGGCTACTTTCAGGATGAGAGTAATGAACGTGTGGTTGAGGTAGCTAGGGTCCTCCCCATCATTTAAGACTCCTAGAACCGCTTTGCAAATAAGATTTTCAAGGAAAGACCAATTTTTTTTAAAGAAAAGCGGAGGCATCCCATCAGGCCTAGGGGCCTACGTGGGATGCATCTATTTTAAGGCTTTAAAAACTTCATCTTGAGTAAAAGCTTGGTCAAGAGACATGTTCATAGTAGGGGAAATACGAGGGGTAATAAGTTGTAAAACATTCAAAGAGAGATCACTTCCTCCAGAATAGAATAAAGACTTATAATACTTTATGAATATCCCCTCAACTTCCTCACTAGACTCCCTCCATCTACCTGACCCATCTTGGATTCTCTCAATAGTATTTTTATTCTTCCTTTGAGAGGCTCGTGCATGGAAAAATTTCGTATTCTTATCCCCTTCTTCAAGCCATAAAACCCTAGATCTTTGCCTCCACATGACCTCCTCTCTATGAATCAGCTCCTCTAGGTCTTTACCAACCTGATCTATCTCATCTAGCACAGAGTCCGATACAGGTTGAATATGCAGCCATCCCAGGTGCTCTCTCTTTTTGACGATGGACTTGTGGACATTCCCAAACACTTCCTTACTCCATCTAGACAACTCCAAACCGCAATGCTTTAGGCGCCAATCCAGTGAAACCCCAGATCCATGCGAGTCCAATTCAGTCCACGTATTTTTAACAAACTCAAAATATGACTCTTCCCTGAGCCAAGCTGCCTCAAAGCGTAACACTTTCCCCCTCTACAGTCTACCGGCTTCAGATGTCAACTTGATCAAGATCGGACAGTGGTCTGACCTGAAACGGGGGAGATGTTGAACAATAGCTTCTGGGAAACATGACATCCACTACTCATTGGTTGTTCCTCTATCGAGGCATTCCATAATAGTACAATTTTCCCGCTGATTATTACACCAAGTGAATTTAGGTCCCGAGAACCCCAGGTCAATAAGATCACATGTGTCTAGAGCGCATCGAAATGCATTCATCGCATTGAAATCTTTCACTAAACCACCCAGTTTCTCATGGACCCATATAACTTCATTAAAGTCCCCTACGCAGAGCCAAGGGAGGGGGCTCTTTCCCTTAATATCCCGAAGAATATCCCAGGTCTTATATTTACCCCGGATTGGGGCCAACCTTAAATGCCCGTGAACCTCCAAGGCGGACAGTGCGTCAAGCCAGACAATATCTCAATATCAATACAGTGGGCATCACAATACAATACTTTAACAGATATATCTTTCCTACACATCAAAGCCAAACCACCCCTTCTAGTATTACCCTCATAATCAACAGCAAACACATAAGGAAACGACCATTTATTATTGAGATTTCGAAACTCACTTTAGAACAATTTTATTTCTGACAAAAAAACTAAACTAGGGAACTCTAGACCTATCAACTTCGAGAAGTTTACCACTTCTTGAGGGTTCCCAAGCCCCCAACAGTTCCAGAATAAGAGACTCATGGCTCTGGAGCAACCACCGCCAGACCAGTAACATCATCCGAGTCCCAATGCACCACCTTTTTCTTCTTGTGAAAAGAGGACGTCGGGCCATCACTCACATCATCATATATGGCTTCCCCTCTTCTTTTCCCAGTCACTGAGCCATGAGGACAGGGTCCCACATCCTTAGCTTGATACACACTCTTTCGGGCTGTGCATATCGTCTTGCCACGGCGAGCACCCAAAAGCTTTTATCGACCCCCAACCGTGTCCATATGACGCATAGCTTGTCCAACTAACTTTGAAGAACTAAGAAGTAACTTAGTAGCATTCCTAACTGGTGGAGCAAGGTGGAGAGAAAGTGTGTCTTCCTCTAGATCCTCCTCTAGGTCCTCCTTCTCCTCTGCCACTAAAGCCTCACCAAGCTGGTTCATTGGGCCCGGCCCAGTTCCAGTAACTCCTCCCTCAACCCGTAACTCATGCGTTGGGCCTGTCATTGGCGCACCCGGCCCAAAACCTTGTAGCCCATCCGCCTGGTTGCTGCTCCATCCTACCCCATCCGATGCTAGGCCTGCTTTATCCATCGGCCCAGATCCTGCACCATCTCCCACAGCCCGCGTCCCAAGCGCTCGGGTTGAAAGTGGTGCACGAGGCCCAGCTCCCAAATGCAACGTGGTTGGGCTTGGTCCATCATCAGCCTGTTGTACTGTTTCTTTGTCCTTGTTTTCTCGCCCACGTTCAGTAAATGAACGAACAGATTGCAGGAGGTGGTTCTCAAATATGCTAAAATCATGTCCACCCTCCTACAACTGCCCCAACACACAACCTTCAAGAGCCACATTTCTCAACCGCTCCACGACATGATCCACCAGCGATCCGCCTCCACTACCTCTCTCCTTCTGAGCCAAATCTCTGTCTCTCAAATCCGTTCTGGATACCGAGCTGTCCACTTGAATTTTATTATTTCTGACAAATTGAGGGCTGGGTACCGATCGCCAAGAGACTGAATTTTGTCGAGAATTGCCACTATACTCGGGCGGGTTACCTTAAAGGATTTCTCATAAGGGAGGGGTTTTTCCCCAAGAGGGTTAGAGTATAAGCGAGCCTTGCAGTTCTGGTAAACATGCCCCAAAATACCACAGAAATAGAAAATATTTGGCAGTCGTTCATATTCAGCAGTAATTATGACCTCTTTACCCAACGAATTCAAGACCTTTACCTCAGTTATTAAGGGGCGCTCCACCTGGATCAAAATCCGCACTGTCACCCACCCTCTAAATTGCGTGAGGTCCTTCTCAGCCACTGAGACGAAAGATCCCAACTTATTCCCTATAATTCGGACGTTCTCTTTAGTACATAGGTTGAACGGCACATCATGTAGCCGGACCGAGAAAACCGTTTGATCCAGCACGACCTCCTGGAGTTGCTCATCCCCGTTAATCCTTTTGAGCACCACTAAACTCATGTTCCATAACCAAGGAGTACGATCGAGGACCCGACTCAAGTCATCCTCCAATTCAAATTGGAACAGAAATAGGTTCGATTCAATCGTCGTAACCTGCAGATCCCCCAGTAGACACCATAGAGCTCGCATACGATTAAAAAAAGCCCCAGCTGCTCCCTGGCTAAGTCCTCGATCACCATGGATCTTCCCAAGCAGAAAGTAACTGTTGTGCTCCACTAAACTCTCCATTATCAGGCACTCGGTATCACCCCTCACTCTCTCATCCCCAATCAATAATCCCGACTTACCCACTCTCGCCATGGATATTCCTAGATATTTATCTAATCTCTTGAGGAAGAAGCGAGTAAATAAAAGGTTCAGAGAGAGTAGAAAAACCACCGATTGAGATGTGCATACTACACAGTGGGGTTGTGCATAAATAACATTGTAGATTAATATTTCAAAATAGATTTGGAGTTCTAGGATTGCTAGGAGACGTATTGTAACTAGAATTCAAAACGGAGTAATTAACGCAGAACCAATTCAAGATAAAAACTAAGGAAGCGATTTGGATAAGATCAAGCAATACTGGGAAGGATAACTAGAAAAAAAAACTTTCAAAATAAATTTAGAGATAATTTTAAATTAGGGTGTGGTTTGATAAAATTGACTTGGAGTTTAAATTGAACAAAATACAAACTAAGGTGTGATCCAAATACAAACTAGGAAGCTTGACTTGCAATTAGTTATTGGTATATTTGATTTCCATAATTATTTCCAAGATATTCCTAAGTGGCAAGAATCGAGCAAGGCTTGGAAAAGAAGATTCTACGGAGAGAGCTATAGATGGAGCTTGTTCAAGTGTCCTAAGATTATTTGGTTTATTTCATACAGTTATAGGCAACCAAGGAAGCGAAAGACATGGCGGTTCGACATCACGATCGGAGGCAACGATCAAGGAAGCTATCTTGAGGGAAAGAAACCAAGATTGGTTACCATCCTTCAAGCATCACATGACGATGCTGCTAGTTCAATAGCTATAAAGAAAGAAGAACTAACATGACTAGAAGTATGCAAGGCCAAATCCTAGGCCGAGTAGGACTTGGCTTTCCTACTTGGTCAGCGACTCCTAAGCTAAGTAGGACTAGGACTCCTACTTAGCCGATGACTCATAATCCAACTCCAACATGGATTTGGATTTAAAATGACTCAAAATAAATGATTGTTTCCTAATCCATAAAGGACAAGGATTTCAATCAAAAAATCTAGAATTTCTAAAATTATTATAAGTCTTGGATAGAATAGGTGAAAGATATGGGAAAAGTTACAAAAAGCCCTCTTTCATACTATTGTAGTACAAGCGTCATTCTTAAGTCTTTAAGTACTCCAATTGGCATCTATTGAACTAGCAGTGTCCTCATGTGATGCTTAAAGGATGGTGACCAATCTTGGTTGCTTTCCCTCAAGATAGCTTCCTCGATTGTTGCTTCCAATCGTAATGTCGAAACGACATCTCTTTTGCTTCCTTGGTTGCCTATAACTGTATGAAATAAACCAAATAATCTTAGGACACTTGAACAAGCTCTATCCATAGCTCTCTCCGTAGAATCTTCTTTTCCAAGCCTTGCTCGATTCTTGCCACTTAGAAATATCTTGAAAATAATTGTGGAAATCAAATATACTAATAACTAATTGCAAGTCAAGCTTCTTACATCTAGTGGACTTCTCTTCTTAAATAAGAAACTTTTCTTCATAAAAGTCAAATGTTCAAAGCTTATTTGTCAATAATCCCAAGTCTGCCACCGAGAGTGTTCCCAAGATGTTGGACGGTGATGTGAATATTTTTGGCGGAACCATGAAGATGTCTACAAACAAGCTGAATGTATTTGATTCCTAAGATCGAGAGTAAGGTGAGGTGCACATACATAGCAGAAGTGTTACTAAGGTTCTTTAATAATAAGGTTTAATATTGAGAGCTTTGCCATTGTGGGGGATGATAACTCCACGTTGGTAGTTGATTCGAGTCTTTCTGATAAGCTTTTGTCTATTTTGCATTTCTGGCAGGATTGCAAAGGTAGGTTCTTTAGGAGTTACCATTAGTTATAGGAATAACTACTGCAGTGGGGTTCCAGCTGGTGATTCTGCTATGAAATCTATGAAAGTCTTTTAGTTACTTTCCTTCGTAGGAAATCAGGTATCCTTCGTGGACTTGACATTGAATTTCTCATTAAAGCGTGCTATATTGTTCTGGTGGAATAAGAGCTTTCTCTACTTCCGGCTAGACTTGTCATTTGTCTTGGAAATTAAATAATTCTCCTATTTCGTGCGAGGGTTAGGAACGTAGCTAAAATGTGACGACCAGGATCGCAGCTAAAGATGGCAGCCAAGATGGAAACTAAGGATGGCTGCCAGGATGTCAGTTCTTTAGGTATTCCGGGGAGTGAACACTCTTAACAATCCACATGGATCCTGATTCTGGGTTTTTGAACCTCTTAGAAGTTTTGTGATCTCATTGAAAGAAGGTTCTGCAGTCGAGCAGGCTTATGATCTCTCTACAAAAAAGTGGAAACTCGAATGGAGAGAACATCAGTCTTAGATCGTTAATTTTGGCGATGAAGTTCTAAGTGATTCTTTAACTTCTTCTTGAATAGTCATGAGTCTGACGATGGTTCTTTTAGGCTTATTGCTGCTAGTTAAGCAATTGAGAGATCTCATTGTGAGTTTCTAGAATCTGGCGATCTGCTAGGATTTGGCCAAACAACTATAACAGAGTGGCTCTTATCATCGATGCTAGGAGCGTGTAAATGAGATTTGAGTTTTTTTAGAGTTGCGTATCACTTTAATAGAGTTTGGGGGCGATCTGGTGGATCTTCCTTTTGTCATATGTTGTTATGATTGGAGACCCGTAACCTTATTCGTATGGGGACCAATATGATTTTCTCCATGAAAGGCAGCGTGGTGTTGATCTTGTGGATCTCAACCTTGTTGGTATGTTGATTCAGCAAGTCATGTCTGATTGAGTTGATGTTACTTTTGGCTAATTGATCTTACCTGGATCTGCCAGATTCGTGTGTGCC
>NBIL01106924.1:0-16052 GCA_002752925.1 Viola pubescens var. scabriuscula | reverse complement strand
TCTGGAATGAGAAGAATTGCAATTGCAGTTTGTCAGGTTTTCCTATATTTAACTTGAGAGCAGGAACAGAAAAAATGCCCCATTTTGTGCGGACATCATCTAAATCCTCCTGGAAGTGTTTCTCATAATATAAACACATTAGATCTGTGCATTTGCAACCAGCCATGAATGCACATGGAAGGTAATGGTGGAAGAACGAACTCTGTTCCCAACCTATCTTGCTGTGCCACCTACAAACAGATTCATAACTTGATTGGGTGAGGAGTTCCCAACTTAATCTTGCTGTGCCACCTACAAACAGATTCATAACTTGATTGGGTAGGGATGCCGAAAAGAACATGCCAAAAGTCACGCACTTCCCCAACCCGCATCTCCACATACTCTAATTCCTCCATTTCCATGGCACGCACTGCTGGTGCGCGGTCATCTGGTGAGAAGTTTTCGCATTGTGCGAATCTTGCGTACAGAGCGCAAAATGAGTCGTGTGGAAGTCCCCAAGTATCGCGCAAGTTCACTTGCGTGGATCTAGCACGCGGTCTCTCCAACAGAATCTCCTATCAAACAGATACAAATCGTTGATCTTTCTTTTTAAACTGAAGGACTCATGAAACTAGGTGCAACAAAAATGTGTACAATGAATAAGGGAATGAAACTCACTCTGCCTTCTGGGCTTTGTTTCATCCTCTCAAGAACTCCTTCAAGAGCAGGCTTCTTCTCTCCAACAAATATAACCACATCTGCTCTAACCGGGTCGAACACTGTAGCAATTACCGGATTACCGGACGAACCCACAGTTCAAACCTGTTTAACAGTACACGCGCCATCAAAAGGTTTTAGTGAGAGGAGAAAAGTGTGATATACGCTCTGAATTTATTCAAATCTGTAACGGGTATGTCTGTTCATGTATAAAACTCTGAAAAACCTAATAATATACGCTTTCTTTAATGGGTAACATTCAAAACACCCCTTGATCTTTTTTTTCCTTGATTAAAACCCATGAACTGTTTTCTTAGAGCAATTAACCGCTACTAAAATTATGGTTCTGGTAAAAGCGAGAGTTTAATTTTTGGGAGTTACTGTGGTTAAGATGATTGTTGGATCCAAATTGTGTGAATTTATACTTAGATAAATTGAGTGGGTCGGGTTAGACTCATTTTTCTGTTTGGCATCTTGGAGTTTAGGAAAATGTGGTAGAAGAGATACTGGAGTTACTCGGTACAGCCCTGGTCCCTTCTCAATTCCAATGGTTCTTGCCAAGAGAGAGTCAGATACAGGAAGTGATGATCCATAATTTTTTCAAAAATTGATCACTAGGTTTATCCCATGGATGGACAGAACCATAGACAAATTTGAAGTTATATAGAAACATTGAAATGCTACAAGTAATTCTTTTCAGACAAATCCAGACATGATGACAATTTGAAGTATTTGATTAAAGGATGCAATGTTATTATGCAACATCTAAATGGACAAGTGAACGGAAATGCAATAAAAAAGATGTCAATAGTAAATAGTACTTCTTTTATTCAAACCTCTCTACAAGACTACAACACCCTAAATACAAGGATGAAACTAAACCTATACCGACCAAATACCTTCATCATTTTGGCAATCATGCCTTGGTCGCTGTGACACCATTAAGTTCTCTCATATCCTTTTTCTGCCCTACCATAGGACAACAAAGTATATGACTATTAATTATATAAATGTGTATTTGTATCACATCTAAAGTTTACTGACAGGCACCATAAGTGATTCACATGTACAGTTTCAAACAATTAATGTTGATCGTAAAACAATGAGGAAAAACCAGGTTGCCCCAATTAGTATATCTCTGCCAACACGTGACTTCATAAACTAATGCATAATCTCCTCATCAGCATAAACTCTTTAGTTATTTGGCTAGATAAATGCACTTAATCTGAATCTTGAAAACTCATCCCAAAGTACGATGATGGTACTTATGCCAGCTTTTCAGTATCATTTAACTAAAACAATTACTACATCTTAATCATTAACCTAATTATATTCCAATGCCATCACACTGCAGATTGTTACACTATCAAATCAGAGGAAGATCCAATTTCCTCCCTCATAGAGTCAGTGAATACCCTTAAAAGAGGGGGCTTTCCGCTATTAAAGCCAGACCTAACCGAAACCAATACAAAAGTTTAAAACACAAAGCAAACTATCAGACTTGCCTGTTGCTGTTATTCAATAAAACAACAAAGAGCGGATCTTCAGAAGAAAGCTGGAATACATGTTTGGCAATGTAGGCACAAGTGGTAATGCTGAAACATTGGAAAAAGTAATCAGTATTGCCTCCAAAAAATACAATGACATATCAACTTTTATCTCTAAGTGTGTAAGAAAGCCTATCATAGATCAATGGTGGCATCGCTGACATGCACAGCGCATAAACAGGATAACATGGACCAAAAGTGGTAAGCAGAACTATATATGCATGAATGTGTAGCACATCTCACAAACTAATTTTTTTATTTTTCACCCTCTTCTATGATGACATGTAAACTTTTATATCCCTGGTATACAGATATATTCCATTGCAAAACTACAGTTCATATGCAACTTCATCTTAAGGATATTCAGAGCCTTACAACTCCTACAATTTTCTATTATTTGAAAGAAAGAAACAAAACTTAAAGCTGAGAAACGAGAGATATCTTACCTGCCAAAACATATTAATAACACAATCCACACGAATGCAGTGATCCAACTTGATTCCTTGTAGGCAACCCAAATCTAAATTCATACATAAGCACAAACAATTCATTTTGAATTATAAACCAAAGAATTTGGGTTCTCATCTTGAAAAGCACGTCTAAACTCTAAAATCCATTCCACATTTTTAATCTCACTTTATTAAACCTAAGACCATGAAATACAGGTGTGCTTCATCTAATTAAAAACCCACAATGCATAGTCTATTCATGGTATAGCTTTTATTTATATAGTTTGGTAATTTTGGCACAACTGATTTCAATAAATTATTAAGATAGTAGCTTACTGTTGGTTGATATTTGAGACAATTAGTTCAACAAGTCCACTAACAGAATGCAACTGTTCCATTAAATAAGTTGACCTCCGCAAGCACAAACAGTTTGTTTTAATTTATTTCCAGTTGCTAGAGAATAAAACTAGTCCTTTCTCTCAACCCAAAAAAAAAAATATTGTACTCTATAATATAGACAATCATCTTTGTTACAGGGGTCCACACAAGGGACACCGATGACAGAGTTTACTTATAAAATATTGTTTTGTGATATAGAGGAATGGTAAAAAGGCTAAAACATGCAGCATTTCACAAGTCCAAACTTAGCAATCAAAGGAATCTTGAGTATCAATTAAATGTCGTTAAATCTGGGCAATGAAACAATTTTAAAATCTTACAAGGAAAATTCTGTTCTCCATCCCATCCTCATTAATACTATTGTTTTAGATAAACTAAAATAACCCCACCAAAGGTATACAAGAACTACAAAGACTACTATTCAAGCCTTTGCTGTAAACCCCCCTAACTACTTAAAAATGCAACAATAATACCCTTCTGGCTGATCTTATGTCAAAATATAGTGAACCAGAATCCTAATCAACTTTTATACCACAGAACGTACACTTACATAGCGATTCGGTAACCTTGAAGGCCATAGCTAAAGCTTTTTCATATATACTTTTATGAATTTACATCAACTTATAGCAGAGATGAGACAAAGAAGTGGGTAACTTAGACATACCGAAAGAATAACAACATGGCAATAGAAGTCAACCAACAATGCAGTCATCCACCTGCAAACATTTTACTGATTTTAGTTAGAGAATTACCTCACCGTGCTAAACAAGCCACCTAGAAAATGAGAAAGCAGCTTATTATGCATAAAAACAGGCATTAAAATATTGGACATTTGTAAAAGCAATTCATTACCAGAAGAAACCACATCATACTATATTCCAGTATTGATATAATTTTGGGAAAAAGACAAGTTATTCTCCTCCATATTTATAATGCCTTAGTCAGCTCAGTTTTTGCAGGACCTAAGATCCCAAAATAGCTACATCCATCAGAGTGGACCAACACAATTTATTAGATTCGATCATAAACCATAAAAGTGAATCTTCATCAGCAACATTTTCAAATCAATACACCCTCTCGTCATCAAGATCAAGAATGTTGGATGTCGCAACAGTAGAATTTTTAGACAAAGATCTTGTAAACCATTGGCAACTGTGCACTGAACTGAAGGCAGTCTTTGGGTTCAAGTCTCAGCTTTGCATGGGCATGCAAAAAGAATTCACTATTTTCAAATAATGTTCCTTTATTGTTCAAAGTACTAACAGGAAAAATTAAAATAACTTAAAAATAGTGAAGCACGTGCCAATTCCAACCCAAATTATGAATAAACAACAAGACCTAAGATTCTTGCATTCCAACAACTAGTGAGTGAATACTCTTAACTTTTCTCATTTTAGGATTTCGCCTCCTAATTATCAGATGGCAAATAATTGAAGGGGAAGGCAAGAATAGGAAAACAGACGAGCCTTCTAACCTTCATTTGGTAGAGAGGAAGAACAATAAGAAAAAGATAAAAAAAATGTTTAGGAAGGCAACAAATTATTAAAAGAATCACTTCCTTCTAATTAACTTCTAAACACCTAGGATAGAAAAGTTTATGACATCTTCCAGCAGTTCAATTTCCTTCTACAGCCCAAAAAAGGAGAACGGCCTGCAACTGAACAGCAAATCATACTTCCATCTAGTTCCTTAACATTCCCTCCTAATAAACAAAATGATAAAAAGACTGAACGGTGCCTAACTATGCAAGATAACACATTTAAATATAATGGTTCTGGAAGCTGAAGGAGTATGAATGAGTAACAAAACCAACAGTACAACTATGGCATCTATGAAGTTCGAGAGTTGTTGAAACTCCAACGAAAACAAAGAAAATGCTGCTTTTCAGAGTGAAGATTACTTTCACCCTTGTAACAGATGTTGGAGTGGGATTACAAAGTAAGAGCAGGAATACCACTATCCTGGAAAATTTTCCTTCTGGGGCAGTACCAACACAAGAGAAGGACACCTTTACCATTAGTCGTATAGATAAAGATTCATCAATCCTAAAAAATTGACATCAACTATTACAACTTCAAAGATCTTATGGAAAATGCCATGCACGATATTGGCCATCATTCATAGGCCCTCTAGGAAACTACGTGCAAATCAATATTTAACACATTTTGAATATATCTCAAATGTTTAGCAGTAGAATCTGAGTACATGGATTATGCAAATAGATTATGACCAATACAGAGCAAGAAAAAGAGTGAGAACAAAAGGGCAAAAGATCGCCGATAGCAGAGTAGTCTCTTGCCAAGTGAAAAGTGACAGTAAATCGATTATAGTAGTGAAGAAATCTTTTTTGCAATACATTTGCAATCAGAGTAAATGTTAAAAAATATAAATTAGGAACAAATTATTCTTTCCATTGGCATTATTCAAATTAGCACCTCTAATTTTCACAGGAATGATATTGCAACATTCTCCCATCTGAAGCGTTAACAGATAGGGAAGAAAAAGAGTAAGAGAAAAGAGTGAAATGAAAAAACAGAGAATGAAAAACTTACGGGGTAAGGAGCTCTTTGCGAAAAGGTGAACCATCAGTTACAAGAGTGTAAATCAAAGTACCTAACATCAAACATCCCAAGGCGCTGAAAGCAATTCTTGCAGTGATAACAGGAGAGAGCTTCTTCTTTGCATCCACGTCATCCCTAAAAGCAACAGATTTTTGCACTTTGTGAGCAACTCTAAGAAATGCAGTAACAGAAATTTAGAGCTTCAAGAGGTAGAAGGAAGGAAGAAATAGAGTACAACCATTCTACCACAAAAAGTTTAAACTCTGAGCTTAAATAGAAAACATAATATAACCTTAACATATCCATTCCAAAAAAGAAAAGTACATAAAAGATTCTCAGTACATACTTCTTTTGATGGCGTAATAGTACATGGTATACAGGGTCTTGTAAAGCCTCTTCAGATGACAAATTAAGAAGCTGAATAAAAATGTAGAACCCCGTCGCGGTGCTGGAAAAAAGTTACAAAAAATAAAATAAAAAATGAGAATATATGCATAGTTGATTTCAACTGTATTGAATCCATGACAATGTGAATAGTAAGTTCATGCAATAGAAGCTATAACTCCAACTAAGAACTCTGTGAACAAGACCCACCTTCCAAATATTACTACCAGAATGACCCAAATCGTTGAATTAATAGGTTTAGCTTCCTTGTAGCAAATCCAAGTCTGCGGAAGTTGTAGCCAATTAAGCACTTAACTTTATATTTAAATCAATAAATTAATTTGATAACAAAAAATTAGTAAACAAAAATCTCTAAACAATTTCTTCGTTTTCGATTCTTAGTAAAAGAGGAGGGTAAGCAATGCTGGGTTACCGCCAAGGGCACAACGTTGATGTAGAAATCCAGAATAGTGGTTGCCATCCACCTAAACACCAAAAGTCGAAAACAAATTAGTAATTAAGTAAAACAAACAATGAATAAAATAAGGAAAATTAGAGTGATCAAGTGACAATTACGGGGAGAGGAGTTCGGAGGTAAAGGGAGAGCCAGCGATGGCGAAAGTGTAAATAAGAGTGACCGCCATTGCACATGGCATCACTATGAACAAGCATCCTAACCAAACTGACAAAGAAATCGCCATTTCCGACTCCGATTCTGATTCCTCTACTTCCGCCTCTGTTTCCGCTTGCACTGCTCTACTCTCTCTGACTTTGCATTTGCTTGGGTCTTCTGCAATTCCATTCCGCCACCAAATCGAAGATAGGAGTGTTGAGTGCTCCAACTGTTTTGTGGAGAGGAGTCACTCCACGTACCTCCTGCCAAATTTTAATTTTTTGGGAAAAAGTTACGTGAGGCTTTAATCTTTTTTCATACTTACTGTACGTTAACTTTAACTTCTTTTTCTTATTTTCGTTTGCTCCTAATTCTGTTACTTACTTATGCATTTCTTCACCTTCTGCTAATAAACTAGAGTAACATCTTTTATTTCATTTCTTCAGTAAAAGTGGACCCCAATTTCTTACTCCATGTTTCTTTACTTTTTTACTCTATTACTTATATGTTTGCTCTTAATTTATCCTCCATGTCACTTACGTACTTATACCCTTACTTTTTTAACAAATTAGATTAATGTCATTTATTTCATTCCATGGATTTTTTCTTCTCATCTCCACTAAATAAATAATGTCGATTTAAACAAACTGATAATAAAATAACCAAACTTAATTCTAATTTGAAAATAAGCTCAAATGAGAGAAAAAAATCTTAATTAATCAACCTCATAAAAAAATGTGAGGAAAATATTTTTAAAAATAATAAAATTTAAAATGTAAAAATGTAAAATGTAAAATGAAAACTAAAATAGAATACTTAAAAAAAGGTTAATAAGAGTAAAACAAATAAGGGATATTCACGGCTTGCTGCTTAATTAATTGTTTTGCCACCGATTAGTTGAGGGCTGCAACATTTCCTAGAAAATGGAGATGAAATTTTTATTTTTTACTTTTTGGTAAGCTTTATTTTTAATAACAACAAAATGGAGACCGGTGTCATCAACGTGTTTTTTTTCTTCTACTTTTACAAAAAAGTGTTCTATTTTTTAATAAAAATTATCTCATTTTAGCTAACAAAGTTTAAAATTTTATATAATTCATAAATCTAATTTCGGGACTTTATTTTCCCTAAGGGAGAAATATAAATTAATTTAGATCTAGTGTTATGTTAATTTAATTTATTTTATTATTAATATATAGTGTAAAAACGACGTCGTTTAAAATATGTGTCGATTAAAGGAGATTTAACGGAAGAGACTAACGACGCTAGTCTTTATTAATTAGTTGAAAAGTTAGGAGTATGGAGGTCTAATTGACTAATAGTAACTAAGTTAGGGGTAAACGTACGTAGCGGAATATAAACTTAGGAGCCTATTCAGCGAAGAGTTAATATTAGGGTCTGATTTAGAAGTGAGAAAAAAAATTAGGGTCTGATATAATTTTTTCCTATTCTTTTTCTTTCTTTTTCTTTTTCTTTTTTGGATAGAGACTTGACCGACTATTTCTATATAACTAGTTACATGAATTTCAAAAATAAAATATTATTTTTACAAATTTTTTTTCAAAACCATCTAATAAATTAGTTACCAAATTGAGTGTTGATGGGTGTCGAATCCGTAAAAAATAATTATTAAATACAACTCACTACTAAGAACAAGTTAAATTGTAAATAGCAAGTATGAGGTTTGATCCACAGAGAGTACTGATGTGATTTTCGTGAAAACTTGTAAAGACTAAGGGTAACACTTAGGTGAAATAAGAGTTTTTTTTTTAACCTAAAGACTGAAAAGTAAATAAAGCAAGTAAACAATCCAGAACAAGAATGCGATTCTTGGTCTGGAGATAAATCAAGAACGAAACAATCAAATATGAGAGAAATTCCTAGTAGAAGCTAACAAGCGATGAGACATGAGCAGCAATCATTGGTGCAGAGGTATTCATCTTCAATTTACAGAGTTGCTATAGCATCAAAATACGCTTATGACCCCTACTTCCCTCATGTATCAAAACTACCTCCAGTATGCTTAGAGATGATTCCTAACCAACTAGCACCTTGCTGGTTAAAGAGTTTACTAAGTTGGCTGATGATCGATTAGGGGAAGACAACTCCAAACCTAGTATCCTCGATTGTCAATCAGGACTAAATCAGGTTAACTTTTCACACTAGTGATACTCAGGGCTAGTTCGCGATAAATCCTTTAGCGCTAGTTTGTCTACTTCGATCCTCTTGGTCCGTAAGTGGCCCAAAATGGTTGCCATAACCAAGAAGAATGATAGTTGTGATAATCAAATCAACTCTAGACTGGCCATATCTAAAATCAAAAGAAGACACAATACAATTATTATGAGATTAGTTAAATGCAGATTTGAAGATTAATAAAGAGCAATTAGGTCTCATGCATACTCATACTCATGCTTTAAACGCTTCTACTAGAAATATTTATTTAACTACTCATACTCATGTTGAAAACAAACAAAAGATGTATTATAGAATATAAAAATCATTCGTTCTTAGCAAGGATTAGGAATTCAGAAACAGAGATGAAGAAACAGAGAAGAGGAACCAAGTTTGGGGGAAGTCGAGAGAGCCTCCTCTCAAAAACCTAAGAAGAGTATATATAGTCTTCTCTGCCAATAATATCTCCTAAAAGAAAATAATATAAGATAAAACTTAATTAAACTCTAATTGTATCTAATCACTCTTCCTCTCTGAATAGAAGTCTAAGATGCCGAGATAAAGAAGGAAGGACGTCACTCCAACTCTTTTTTCGGGTGGAAACAACAATCGTAATCGCTATAGACTTCTTCTACAAGTATCGCTTGGGAAGGTTGAATTCTTCTGCTGCCCAGATGACTCCTCTTGGTTGAAAGGGTGGCCAACAAGGTGGTCAAGAGAGGTGTTTGTCTCATTATGCCTAGAAATGACTCATTTCTGCTCCTTTTTCTCCATTTGATCTTCAGGTCTGTTTTCTACAAAAAGCATGGAAACCATACTAAAATCAATAGAATTACCATTCAAGATGCATGAAAACAGGTGATAAAACTACCACAATTTAAGCTTAATCAAGTGCTGACTACTCTGGACTCGAGTCGAGCAAGACCCGTTCTTTTTACAATTAGATGTAAATACTCATCCCATATTTTATATATGATTATAGCATTTTTATTTTGATTAAATAATAAAATTGAGGAAAAAAGTATTTTTATTACTATTTTCTTATATTTAGTTTATTTTTACATAAATATAAATGTAAGAAGAACCACTAAATTACAAACTATTAAATTTTATATGTTTAGTTTAATATTGTCAATTTTTTGGATCACACTTCTTAATTTTGTTTAGATACCTTAAGCTTTTCTACATGACATATTGTTATCACGAAAATTATAGTAAATTTAAGACCGGAACCAACACGACATATCAAATATTGACTGAACATATAAGTGTCACGTCAGAACCTATTATGGTAGGTCCAACTAGCAGGTGTTGACACGACACTTACTTGTTCGGCCAACATCCAATATATCATGATGGATCCTAGCCTAAAAAAATTGAAGTTTTTTTTCAGAATATAGCACGAAGTAAAAAGAAATTATTCTACCAACAAATTTAAACAATATAAAGTAATTTGGAAGATAATGCAATTTGAGGTACATTTGACAAATACATGATACAATTAGAGATTTAATTAACAAATAATGCAAATTGAGAAAAAATGACGAATTCAAGGGTAAGAAATACTTTTAGCTTTTTATTTTTTAAAGAGATTATTTTAGCCCATCACCTTAACAAGTAACTTTGACATACAGATGAACAAAATTTAAAATTTAAAAATAATTTTTTTATAAAAAATTGATGATATTATTTTATCGTTACAATAGCAGAGATTGAACTCATGACCTATGTCATAAAAATAGTATGTACTAACCAATTGAAGTACACCTGCACGTTGAAGATTTAATTTAAATTTTTACACTTTTAAAACAAAGTAAAGGTTTAAAAGGGTTTAAAAGGGTTTGATCTAACTCCATATCTTTTAATTGGGTAAAAAATCGTGACAAGTACCTTGCCCGAATTGGCATGGGTTGATTGGCCAAGTCATTTTCTGCCAACCCTAATAAAAACGAGCTAATAATATTGCCTCTACAACTTACAAGTAGACAACAATGGGCTTTTTTTAATAAAAAAAATGTAGAGAACAATGATAGACAAGCCACAGATACAAGAAATTACCAAAATTTATGTGTATTTTACACAAAAACTATTAAATACACCGGTAGTATGCAACAATTGGAGCAAATCAGTAAGGCGTGGACTCATTTTTCACTTAAAAATAAATAAATTAAGAATGAGTTACATGTATTTATATATATATATAGGTGAACCATGTGTTATATACAATCGGTGTATTTAATAATTTTTTATATTCAATAGCACGAAGGTATTTGGTTGACAAAATGTGATTTCTCTCCTGGAATTACTCTGTAAGGAAAGTGATTTCCAAAAGAATAATGATTTCCAAGTGATTTCTCTCCTGATCAGGGTGTTATGATGATTTCACATCATGTCGAGTCCCATACGAACCCATCGCAGTAAACGGAAGTCAATTCGGAGTATTTTTGGGCAACTTGCAAAATTGGCCATTTTGGAGGCAACGCTTAGCAACATGTCGCTAAGGATTTTCAACTTTAGTGAAAGTTGGCCGAAAATGCTGAATTTTGGGAATTTTGGGCAGTGCTTAGCGACAAGCATCCGCTAGGTTCATATTTTAGCCTTCCAATGCCCATTTTGTGTAATACTATAAATAGGTTTTCTCTTCCTTGTTCCTTTCTTAGTTTAGTTTTGAGTAAGAATTATTAAGTGAGTTTACTCCTTCCTTTTTTACCTCTAACTCAAACTCCTCCTTGATAGAGATAGCCTTGAGTGAGATTACTCCTCCCCTATCTCTCTTTGGGAAATCTGAAGCTTGTAATCAACTTTGCTATTTGTGTGTGATCAATCTACAACGAATTACTTTCTGTACTCCATAGTGTGAAGCACTATTCCATGGTAACAACTTTCTTTCCTTCCTTCCAATTTGTTATTCAATCCGCTGCGTGTCCGTTCCATCTCCTTCCATCCAATTCCGTCATTCTTTGATGTCTTGTGTGTCGATCGAACTCTAAGCTAGCTCCTCCAATCGCTCCATATATTATTCGACCGAATTATCCTTGGTCGGATCATATCATTTATTATAACTCTTAAAAAATAACAAAAAGTTTGGATATGAATTTGGATAAAATTTGGATGATTTTAAAGCTCTTAAAAGATAGATTCGATGGATAAAAACACTTTCTCATATTTATTTTTTTATGTTAATTTTGGAGTGGTTTTTAAAATGTCTTTTGTGCTAATGTGGACACCTCCGGGTTATTTTGTTCTATTTTAAGTATACTGTTACGTAACTTCCTCTTGCAATTACTCTGCAAATGTAAAGTATAAACTACACTTAAAATCCATTTTCTTACATTTCCTTTCTTATATCTTACACTCATCATCATCATCATCATCATCAAATGGCTCTCTCCAAAACATTAGACAACGATGAGTCTCTCCACTCAACATTTGCATCTCGTTATGTTCGTGCCTCACTTCCCAGGTAATTCTTTTCTCCTACATAAAAACATTAATGGATCTGAAAATTATGAATGAAGTAATTAACTAATTGTATGCATGTATTAGGTTTCGGATGCCAAGAAATCCAATACCTAAAGAGGCAGCATACCAAATCATCAATGACGAGCTGATGTTGGATGGAAATCCAAGGCTTAATCTGGCATCTTTTGTAACAACATGGATGGAGCCTGAATGTGATAGGCTAATGATGTCTTCCATTAACAAGAATTATGTCGACATGGATGAGTATCCTGTCACCACTGAATTACAGGTAACGCTAGTTGAGAAATACTCGTGTTTCAGATCTAAAAATGAATTAATCCATTTATTATAAATACATATGCAGAATCGATGTGTTAATATGATAGCACATTTATTTAATGCACCACTTGGAGAATCAGAGGCCGCAGTTGGAGTAGGAACTGTTGGATCCTCAGAAGCAATAATGTTGGCTGGCTTGGCTTTTAAAAGAAAATGGCAACACAACAGAAA
Source organism: Viola pubescens var. scabriuscula (assembly GCA_002752925.1). Classification (NCBI taxonomy): domain Eukaryota; kingdom Viridiplantae; phylum Streptophyta; class Magnoliopsida; order Malpighiales; family Violaceae; genus Viola; species Viola pubescens. The sequence continues at coordinate 3,256 of NBIL01106924.1, read as the reverse complement.
AGCTCAAGGAAAGCCTGTTGATAGTCCCAACATTGTTACTGGAGCCAATGTTCAGGTGATTTATTATTATAATTATTTTTGATTTTTAATTAAGTTTGATATGAAAGCTACTAATTTTTATTATAAAAAAATAAAAATAAAGGTGTGTTGGGAGAAATTTGCAAGGTATTTTGAGGTGGAGCTGAAAGAGGTGAAGTTGAAAGAGGATTATTATGTGATGGATCCTGAAAAAGCTGTGGAAATGGTGGATGAGAACACAATCTGTGTAGCAACTATACTTGGATCTACTCTCAATGGAGAATTTGAAAATGTCAAGCTCTTGAATGATCTGTTGTCCCAAAAAAATGCTGAAACTGGGTAACTCCCTACAACTTACATATACATATACATAACAATATTCGACCGATCATAGTGTATGCAAAAATTATCTGCTGAGGGTACTTTATTTTTTAGTGGATCAATCTAGTACGGATAACTTTGATTACTAATATATACTTTGATTGACATATATGGAGGTGGAATACTCCTATCCATGTGGATGCAGCGAGTGGTGGGTTTATTGCTCCATTTCTTTATCCAGAGCTGGAGTGGGATTTTCGATTGCCATTAGTGAAGAGCATAAATGTAAGCGGGCACAAATACGGGTTGGTTTATGCTGGAATCGGGTGGGTCATTTGGAGAAGCAAAGAAGATTTGCCTGAAGATCTCATCTTCCATATCAACTATCTTGGAGCTGATCAACCCACCTTCACCCTCAATTTCTCCAAAGGTATGTTGTATTTTACATTCTATATTCTACTATAACGACATGTTTAGTTTCTCTATTGTTTCAATTCGACCGACTACTACTTTTTCATTTTTCTATATATATGAAAATAACTAAGAGTTGACTCTTTTAATTAATTTGTGCAGGATCTAGCCAAGTCATTGCTCAATACTATCAACTAATTCGCTTGGGCTATGAGGTAGCGATTCTAAACAATTATTCATTAAAAGATTATACATATTTTTTATTCTCCATTGTAATGCTACAAGATAGTATTATCTAATTTTAACATTTAATTGAGTAGGGATACAAGAGCATTATGGAGAATTGCAGGGACAACATGATATTCCTTAAAGAAGGATTAGAGAAGACAGGATCCTTTAACATAATCTCCAAAGATGTTGGAGTTCCATTAGTAGCTTTTTCATTGAAGGACCGCAAAAGTCACAATGAGTTTGAGGTGTCTGATCTGCTCAGACGGTTTGGTTGGATTCTCCCTGCTTATACTATGCCACCCAACGCACAGCACGTGACCGTGCTGCGCGTCGTGATCAGGGAAGATTTCTCCCGCACACTCGCGGAACGACTCATCAATGACATCCAAAAAGTGGTGCATGAGCTTGAAGCTCTTCCTGCTAGACTCAGTACAAAGATACTAATTTCTGATGAAAACGTGAAAGAATCTGATGGAGCTGTGCTTGTGAAGAGGAGTGCATTAGAAACACAAAGAGAGGTAACCACTGTTTGGAGGAAGTTTGTCATGGAAAAGAAGAAGATGAATGGTGTTTGTTAATTTTTGTTACATTTATTTCTCATTTCTAACTCTAAACCATCAAATAATTTCACAATATTTGTAGCAAATATTGTTGTACTGAACGATTTGCTATACAAAATGGCTATTTCATTTCATTCTTATTTTATTTTATTTATTTTGTTAATTTGTTTAGTTGAATAATTAGTTTGCTTCGCTTTTGTACTATCCTTTCCTTCTTTTTTTCTTTTAATTTCTTGTCGCAATAATTTTTTCTTTTGTCATGGTGAAAAAAATCAAAATTACTAGTATTAATTATACTTCAGATGTACTTTTTAAGAAAACATCTAAAATCCAAAATAAATTTGTAAATCTTACTCTAAAAAATTGTAATGGTAAGTAAACTAGTATATTATAACTAAAATACTCATAGTAAAAGTTATAAATGAAAATGAGTTTGCCTTTTTTTTTAAGGATGTGGACATTTTTTCAGTATAATATGTGGTCTTGGTCTTCTTGGATCTCTTTTCGGACCAGTATAATATGTGGTCTTGGTCCTTTTGGATCTTTTTTCGGATCAGACTAATTTATAACACACTATATTAGAGCTCAAAAGCTGATCTAAGTGGTATTTTAAGGATTTTAAAACAACACACTTTGCTGAGCCCATTTGGTACGTGAACATTCTTAGGTGGTTCATTTCCTTTTCCTCATTGTCAAGTTTCTACACAATCCTTGCATGCTAGTTTACTGACGTAATCTTTTAGATCACCATTGACATTATTATGATAAGAAGTGTCCATTTTGTTGTATCAATGCAGGTACATAGGGTACTTTCTAATATCATCTCCTCCTTCAGGTAAGACAGTACAATAGAAAAAAAAAATCATTTAGAGTCGCAATGTAACGTTAATATTCACCTAATTACTTAACAGATACAAGTGCTACCTTACGACTCATGTAGAATTCATCACAAAACACAAGCCCTTCTCAAGTCGGGGAAACAAGCAACAAATCAAAAGCAATTTGTACTGCAATGAAATTTAAGTTTCAAATAACGAACGAAATCTCAAAAAAATAATGATTTTGCCTTTCAATATATCTGCTCGAAACAAACCATTTGTATCCACATTATTCACATCAAAAGTACACAAGACTTGATTTATTAACAATTACTTTAAAGTTTTGTAATGCTAGCTTCCAAATATCAGCATAACACGTACGTCACCACCGAAAGTAATCATCAAAATGATTACACAATAATTGGAATCACAACCATGACTAAATAAACATCACATATGATATGACACCCTATGACAAAATTTGATGGAGGAAGATATGTTTCACAACCACCATTTGCAATTACCTGAAGAAAATAACATAGTTGCTATAAGGGAACCAGTGAGCAGTTTAATTATAATGATTTAATATATAAAATTTATTACGTAGAACAAAACAATATGAATATTAAGCCCATGAAACATCAAGAGCTCATCATCAAAAGTAACATATGCAGTAACACCCCATCATACACGTTAACAACATCAGTTGATATCTTAGCCATTAATATTGCCATATAGCAAACGTATATGGCCATTAATATTGTAGTTGTTATCTCAAACTCAAAGTGTATATAAATAGGTAGCATCAATTGTAAATGAAATCAATAAATAATAAACACAATTACAATCAATTCTAAGATTTTATATGGTAGCGGAGCGATATCTCTAACGAGCTCT
>NBIL01106846.1:0-13816 GCA_002752925.1 Viola pubescens var. scabriuscula | reverse complement strand
TTTTTGAACTATCGTAAAAAGAAAGCTTCAAATCTGTCTAATAATAGCAGGAACAACAAATTGGAGAAAGTAAATTTGAATGTTAAACATTGAGAAAATACGTGCAAAGTACATTTTTATTGTTACATTTTGTTTGTAAAATTCAAAATTTAAACTACTTTCTAGTCCATTGGTCGAAATGGTTGAATTTAATAAAAATTGGATGCATTTATTTATGTTAAATTGGCCTAGACTTCTTTTTTAATATTAATTTATAAATTGTATTTGAAGGAATGTCTTAAAGGCAATTGTTTGTTTGCCTTTTGATATATATATTTTAGATAAAAGTAAAAAAATACATATAATTTGTATTAGTTTTCATTATGTTTAGTGATAATCCTTGAACTGGAGTGAGGGAGATTTTATAATATGGCATGATGACATGGACCATCTCGCTGCAAAACGCTAAAGGGGTCCTAGTATATCGTATAAGCATTATTCTTACCCGGTGAAAGGAGACTCATATACCGGGACCTCCTCATTGGTGATAAAAAGTCAAAAATACCTTTGAGGTGCCGTGATTGTTAATTTTGGAAGAATTTCTGCGGAATTGATTTATTATTTGTGATGGATGATGAAAGTGTCGGTAAGAATATCTTGATCATAAAAAAGATTCAATTATTGCATTCTCTTCAGGATATGCTCGTAACGGTTACATCATTAATTGGTTGCTCTGACTTTTTCCACTTCATTTGCAAGTCCGTAGAAACAAAACTGTCACAATTTGGTTTCATATTGAGTTCATTTTTGTTATATTCATTCTCGATATTAGTAATTCTAACACTCTGTTTGATAAATGTAACTCTATTAAAGATCTGAACATTCTTAAAATTTAGATTTAACATTTTAAGGTACAACGGTGAAACAATGAATTGCAGTCTGAGATTTTGACTATGCTAAGTCCTTAAGGTTCTAAAACATCTTTACCAGGATATCAACTCTCGTATTCGATGATCATCGTATAAGAAAATAATTGGTGTCGAAAACACTTTACTTTTAAGACGAATAAAGTACAAAACCAAAGAATGGAAACTACAGTTCTCTTGTCTAGTGGGACCCACACCGGCGTCGGTAGTTGCCGAATTCCATGCCTATCTATCTCATTCCCATCAATAAAAGTACTGCAAACTTTAATGATACACCTCACCAGTGACCACCAAGAAACACCACTTCCCAAAAATAATTCTCTCCACAGTCCTTCCTATCCTTCCTCTGCAGTCTGCTGATCAGCTCTGCTCTCTGCTCTCTGCTCGTCCACACCAAAAGAAAAAACAAAAAGAAAACAAAACAAAATAATGAAGCATGATCATCACTCGCCGACAGGAATTTCAAGCCCGACAACATCAGCAACTGTAATTAGAAGAGAAAGTGCAGATAATTTGTTGGGTAGAAGTCGAAATTACTACAAGATATGGGTCTTGGCTGCAATTCTACTTCTCGCATTCTGGTCTATGCTCACTGGCTCTGTTACTCTCAAATGGTCCGCTGGCAACCTCCTCACCCATCTCCCTGATCATGGTCCGAATTTCCAATCACTTGATGATCTTGACATACTAGTAAGTATAGTTTCTTTAAATTGTTAGCTGTATACTTCGATTATTAAATGCATACCCACTAACCAATTGATCAGTTTGTGTGATCTTGCGTTTAATTGGGTTTCTTTTCTTGTGTGTAAATTTCTTTCAATGGTTGGTTGGTTGGTTGGTTCTTGATGGGGCAAAACTTTGGTGCAATCTCGCCCCTTTATCGCAAAAAAGTATAAAGTTAGTCCTTGATGTCAATAACACCATTTAGTATGTTGAGATGTATGTTTGATGTTAATTCTTTGCCAAATTGTACCTACTATTTGCCAAAATTTACTGCAGCTCGTCTCTCTGCCACAAATTGTACCTACTATTTTTTGTATCAACTGCTAAACAGTCAGCTGTTGACTGTGTTGTTAACCCGAGGAGCTAGATTAACATTTTTATCGTATCTTTTAGGATAGAGAGACCGAATGTACCAAATTTGAAGAGTTGTTGGACGAGAAATGTCATTAACCCGTTCTTGATTGAAAATGAGAATTACTATTAATCTTTGTGGTTTATTTTGGTGTTTGATGAATAGGAAGTGGAGGAGAAGGAGAAGGTGGTGAGGAGGATGTGGGAGGTGTACACGCATAGTTCGAGTATGAGATTGCCACGATTCTGGCAACAAGCTTTTGAAGCTGCTTACGAGTCTTTGGCGAGTGATGTTGCTTCTGTTCGAGATGCTGCCATTTCTGAGATCGCCAAGATTTCTGTTCTTTCTATGAATCTTGATCCTGTTCTTCCTCCTCAGTCAACTAAAGTAAAACAGTAAGTAATAAATACCGCTTCTCCATCTTATGTTTTTGCTTTTAGCATTGAATTGTGATGAATGTATATGTTCTTGATCTGGAAAGGCGATTCCTTTGGTAAAAAGATGATTCTTGTGATTCCATGGCCAATAAAGATTGCTTCTTTTTCCTTTCCCTTTCCCTTTTCCTTTCCTTCAACTTTTTCTTTTTCTCTCTTTTTCTTGATACAAAATGGATTTAAATTAATATTTTGAGAATTTAGAAGAAAATCTTGGCAAGTAGCAATTACTCCTGCCACCAAACTTGCTGGGCTACTCTCCAGTTGATGAACAAAAACCATTAATTGTCTAGCCATAGCAATGTTTTTTGATAGGGACATTACCATGTTATTGTAAGAAACTTATAAATGAGTTTTATCTCTTTTCGTTTTTGTCAGAAAATTTTGGAAACCACAGTTTTATTGTCAATTCAAAGTTTGGTGATGAGCTGGTTTGTATAATAATCATGACCAAAAATTGTGCTTAATTGAAAAATTGTATTATCTCTTTAGTTAATAAAGGTAAAAGATTTTTTCGATAGACTAACGTGAGATTCAAACTTGAGTCTGAATTCCTACTGTAAGAGATTAGCGTATTGGTTTTTGATGTTGTTTTTGGTTTCTTGCAGAATGCCAGTAAGAGGAGGAAAGATCAAGAGTGAGCAAATGCAAGCGAAAAGATGATGACCAATGACAGGAATTCAAAGGATTCTTGCACCATTTTTAAAACTCCATACACCAATATCAATATTCCCAACTAAGGGCATGAGAAAATGTGAATTACATATCTCCTTTCACCAAAAGGAAAGGATTGCTAGAGTTTCTATGTAAAAGTCTCTCTTTCGAAAATAAAAAACTGTATATTGTTTGGTTTAGAGTTTAGAGTCATTGAGACAGTTCTCTTGTCACACAACTCTCTCTGCCTACTCTGCCATGTTCTCCCATTCAATGTAAAAAAATGATCAACGTAAACATTCAACAGAAAAAAATGAGGGGAAAATCGATCTATAAAGACGTCTCAAAAAATTGAAACTTTTGAACACAGATCTGCTGAGCATCCCAATATAACCATAATGATAGAAAAAAAAATATATCGAGATGACCATAATGGCAACTGGTTTTAGCAGTCTAAATACAAGCGTGTCAAATACCAGAATCCCTAATTTGTGAAACTTGGCGGAATCATCAGATGATAATTGGAGTTCTTAACCCACACTTCTCCTATATAACAAGCACGCATCAGCTAGCAAACCTTTAGGAGATGGACGCGTGGGATTGATTTTGTATGGGATGCCGATAAATTGGTTAGGTGTCACTTTTACTCTATTTTATAGCAGAAAATGTTCAAACATGATTAGTTTCTAAAGATTGAAAAATGACATAATTAGAGCCGCTACAATTAATCTAGTGATGAAAGAGGTCATACTTTCTTATCTTTCTACACGAAGGATTAAGTAACAACATAGGATTCAATTGTTTAAAGCTTAAAGAGATGCAGGCTTCAAAATTCTGATTTAACTTCAATTTAGGGTCCTAAGTACTAACCCTCAATTAAAAGAAAAAAATTCATTGAAAAATATTTTAACTTAACTAGAATCTAGATTTAACAGAAAACCTACCGCAGGAATAATAAATACTCCACAAAATTGCTCTAGCAGATTAAATTAGTACTGCCGCTGCTGCTGACTATTCTATGAAAAAGATGAAACAAAATTCTACCAGAAACATGTACAACCCAACCGGTTAAGCCAAACGTATTTACATCGAAATACGGCCTAAGGCTTCCCTTAATCCTCAACGCTCTGAATCTCACCCATCATGATTCGGTTACTGACGACGTTGAATCCCAAAACAGCGGGGCTAACTTTCTTCCCCTTCTTCCCTTTCTTCTTGCCTCCCCCCTTTGAGGATCCATCAGTGCTCGCAGTGATGTCATTTTCAAAGTTCCCAACGCCTGCACGGTCGGAATTCACCTCTCTAGCACCGTATCCAGTGGGCTTTCGATCATTCCGACTTTGAAAGGCAATTTCAAGTACATCTGCTGGTAACAAATCCTTGTAGTTAAGGAATTTGTCAATGAATTTGTGATCAGGATCAAATGATCCAAGGTTCTCAACCAGAAATATCTCAGCCTCGGATCTGGATTGCTTCAAGCAGAACTCCAAGAAACTAGTATCTGTCAGGTGGACACAAACCACAATTTTACGATACTTTAGATTACTGTGCCTTTAGGTGGCATATGTTTTTAGATACAAAAAATCGGAATGTACTGTTACAGGAGCAACTGAATATAGCCTAAGATAGTTGGGGAATTAAATGTTACCTTTTGTCCCGATAAGTCTAACACACTCATTTTCACACCAATCTCTGAAGTCCGTGGCTTCTGCAAAAGGGTGAAAAATGAATAGCATTAACTAACCTTATTTTACTAGAAGAGAAGACCAATCTCACCACAGTTTTACCTGAATGCTTGTTCGATACATCTCTTTTCCCTTTAAGAGATGACTGAGCAGAAGCAGGAGAGGATGAAAGATAACGTTCAGCAGACTTGCCGGCAACAGATTTCTGTCTGCCCAGTGAAGGACTAGCTTTGACGGGTGTGTTTTTGGATCCCCAACTGGTCTGGCTTGCAAGATGAGGGAATTCTGACCTGCTTGAAGGAAAAGGAAAGATTACACTCCTTTGCAAGCTTAACCAAAACAATCATCACTTATCAGACCCGAAAGAGCAATTACATGAATAAAGCATCAAAAGAAAACATGATAAAAGTTAGCTTGAGCAAGGAAATTGAGGTCACAAAAATGTGACATCAAATGATAAAAAGACCGTTAAGTAAGAGGCAATCTCCCTAAGATACCACATAGAAATCCTTGGTGAACAGCCATCAAGAGCCATAGGATAAAAAAATACATGAATATCAAATTGACTATTCAGAAGGCTAGCCTTCCAAACATTTTAGCACACCTAGCACAATAGTGATTTAATACAACTTTTCTGACTAACTTCCCAGCATGCAGGTACCAGTATTAGGTATCCTAAACCATCAAGGTTATAACAAGGAACAAGCATCAATAATAAGACAGCCAATCTTACTAACTTTTATGTAAGTCTAACGATACTTAATTTAACACAAAGCAATCAGCAGAAAACTCCACATACCCCCCTTGAAGAAACTCCAAAGCATAATTATGATAAGGGAAAATTCAACTCTCAATGGCAAGGAAAAGACACCCAAGCTGTTAAAACTGAGTAAAGAGGAGAATCATACTTTGTTTCTTGCTTGGATTGATCAATGGGCCCCCAGAAGAGGTCATCATCTCCTTTATGTTTTGACTGAGAAACCGCATGCGAATTGATCTGTATTGGAGAAGCAGCCTTAGATGGAGAAGGCACAGGAACTGACCACGAAGGACCACTTCCATGGCTGGATTGAGGCTTCTGAGGGGTTGGTACTGGGATTTGAGGCTGGGCTAAAGGAACCTTCTTCTCCTGCTCCTTTAGAATGTCCCTCAAAGATGATGGTTTAGAGTGCTTCTTGGAGTCATTTGACCATGCTGGAGAAGGGGCATGGTTTACTGACTCCCCCTTCCAGACAACAAAATCTCCCAAAGAAGGCCCTGATGGAATAGTGGGCAAAACTTCTTTCTCTTGTTGCACAGAGCGAGAGCTTTTCCCTTTCTCAGTGGGACTTGAGCTGACTACATCAGCAGAGGTAATGGGTACTGTGGCCTTAGCTGCAGCAGCCTTCGCCTTCGCAGATTTTTTGCGACTCTTTTTGGTGTCTTTAGCCTCAATAAAGTTGTCATCATCGACAGATCCAACATGGGCAGCTGTAACTTGTTGAGAAGACAAGCTAGGTACAGTTTCTGAAACCTCCACCTCCCTATCATCAGACTTCGCTAAAACTTCTTCAGCCAATAGATCATGTAATTGGCTCTTCTTAATCTTTGGAGTTGGCATGACTTCTGTTTTACCAACAGTAATCTCAATATTACTTGCTTCTTTCAGGGTCTCTTTAGAAAATTTAGGCTCAGAACCGGCCACAACCCCAGCCCATGGAGTTGAGAAACCTGTTGTGTTGACTGAAGTAATGACCTCTGGAACAGCCATGTCCACCTGTGCCTTCCTCTGTTCTTCCAGTTGAATTTCCAACAGTGACTTCGGTTTGAAACCAGGAGCATGTTTCCAAGCACGTTGCCCAGGAAGAAGCTGCACTTTCTGTAGTGGGACAGAACTCGCAGTTCCATTATCATCTCCAGAAGCAGCGACAAGATTGTTCTCGTTTGACTTCTGAGGGGTCCCGTAAATAGTTTCTACTGTTCCATCACGTGACTCAAATTTGGTCACACCATCATCTGGTGCTTCACTTTCTGATTGCCTCAACCGCTGCGAGACAGAAGCTTTTTGTATTCCCTTTGCCTGATCAGAAGAGGAGCTTGACTTGGCAGACTTTTGCTTTCTGGGCTTCTTATCGGAAGCTTTCCTCACCTCATTTACCTCCACATTTTTCACGTCTGTCACCACCACAAGGGGGGGATCACAAACTCTCTCTCCATCCAACTGCTGCTCAACAAGAGAGCCATCCTGTTGAACTTTCTCATTTCCATAATTTCTAGCCATGGGAGTTTCATCCTCACTAGTTCCTGCTGTTGGTATAGCAAAAGCAACCTCTGAAGACTCCACACATATAGAATCTGCACGAGGCTCAGATAATTCAGTTTTTTCACTTCTCCAAGGTCTGTCCCTAGCTGTCTGAGTAGAATCATAATCAGAACTAACGACAGGTTCATGTGCATGAGGCAGCTCCTGAGAAGGTCTACTATTTACCCCGAGTGAAGTTGAGCTCTCAACAAATGGTGATGCCGGCAAAGATTCCTTCAGATGAAGACTGTCATTTTGTTCAGGAATGAGAGTTCCCCAAGTTTTTTGACGATTAACATTGCCAAACATTTGGTGAGGCGAATGGATAGCAGATTTGGGATCAACAGTATAATTGGCATCCTGAGTAACTTGTGGAGGCATATTCAAATAGCTACTCAACCGTTCATCTTCCACATTTGACACTGGCATCTGAGAACTTACCTGAAACGGTTCCTTCATTGCCTGTAGCCGAGAAGAGTCCATAGATGCATTTCCTGCAGCTACTCCAGCAGCCTGTATCTGTCCATAAGGTGGTTCACCAAAACGCTGATGAGACTGATGGTCAGAAAGTACTTGAGAAAGCAATTGCTGTTGTTGCCGCAAAAACTGTTGTTGCTCTTCCTGTTTCAGCTGCTGCTGCTTAAGTAATAAAAGCTTATCCAATGCTGACAAAGGCTGCGTCTGAAGAGAAGCTTGGGAAGGTAACTGATGCAGATACTGCTGTTGCAACATATTCAATAATTGTGGATCCTGAGATAGGCCAGATGACAGTAACTTGTCAGGTGTCAAAATACCAGCAGGATTGTCCATAGCATGTCCTAGTAGATTTGTTAGGGGTGGGTTATTCTGCTGTAGCCGCTGTTGTTGTCCAAAGAGTGCTTGTGGGGGGAAAGTCTGAGTATGATGCAAGTCAATCTTATCCTGCTGGGCATCTAGGCTGCCTTGGGCAGCGAAGTTTGACCAACCAGTAACTCCATTATTTATACCTTGGAGAATGGACATCAAGTCAGGATTTTGAGGATGAGAAGCCTGACGAGTTATTTCAGTTAATGGTGATAACAGTTGTGCATGTGGCATTTGGGGATCCGAGAGGACCTCTGGCTTTGAAACCATAGGAACCGCATCTCTTCCAGGCCAATACGTGTATGGATTTGATAAGGACCTCTGCCGTTCAAGTGTCATCTTCTTTGCCAATAGGTACAGATCATTTGCACCATCAGCTCCAGGCGGCCCCATACCACCCAAACTATTTCCAAGATATCCTTGCAGACCTATACATAAACATAACCACCCAAGTCATATTACACTCATAAAGATTAGAACCACTTGAAAGATATATTTGGAGAGAACATGACTAGGCAAAGCAAAAAAGACAAAAACCATAAAAACAAAAAAAAATGTGAAAAAGGAAGGAAGAAACTCAACCTTGAGATGAGTTGCTCATATTTCCAGACATAAGTGACTCCAAGAATCTATTTTCGGCATCTGTTGCTGAACCAGGATTAGGACGTTCACTTCTCATCATATCAAGCTCACTCATGCCAGTATGTACATTTCCAAAGCTACCAGGGTTTGACCTGCTGGGTGAATCTGTATATTCAGTTGGTTTTGTTGTACCAAATCCAGGTGGTGGTCTTGCCTTAGCTCGTAAATGAGGCATGACATCACCAAGTACAGAAAAGGGTGAATCATTTGGTGCACTTGCAGGGCGAACAAGCAAATCTATGCCAAAATATCCAGCCTCAAACCATCCAATAATATCACTGCCAGAAAATGGACCTTGAATTTCACCTTGAGGATCTTTATAAAATAAAATAAAATCTTCTGGAGATGGTTGTGAAAGCTTCTTTGCTTCTTGCTCTCTGTCTAGAACAACAGATGGCTGCCTTTTAATAAAGCGATCCTCAGTGGATTTTAGTTTTGCTTCATCCTTGGTGTATGAAGGATTAATCAAATTACTTTCCCATTGACTGTCGACACTTTTTGTGGGTTGAGTCCAGGCCATATCAGGGGCTCTTGACCTGGCATCAATTGGGATGTCTCTCCGGTCATGTGAACCCGCTCGCAACTGGTCTCCTATTGATGGGGATCGCCAAGGGGTGACAGGATGCACAGAATTATTCCTGAGCAAAGCTGATTCCCTGTTGATAGGCACCTCATCGACTTTTCTGTAAGGACCAGTAACATCTCCTAGAGCTGCAGATAAGACACCAGATATTATAAAATGGAATGAAGTCTAGAGACTGTTCAGGTAGAAAGCATCTGTTCCAAGTAAATATGCAACTTCTACATGTCAAGTAGGTAAAGGAAAGGGATCACAACAATCTCCAAACTCTCATGAACTACAAAACCTAATCCTAAAAATTTCCTAGAAAAAATATTCCAAGATTGCACATGTAGCTAGACAGAACTACATGCAAATTTCCTAATAATCTCCATCAGTGATTTGTCTATCCCAATTACCTTCAGCTTTGTGCTTTTCCTCGGGATATGTCTTACGATCCTGTATGGTTTCCAACTTTGAGCTGGAGCTGTAATACTGTGCCTGGGTTTCATGGGATGACCTCTCCGCATAATTTCCATAGCCACCTTTAGAATTGTCAATATTTTCCCCTTTATAATCATTAATAGGAACTGGTGCATCTTCTTTACTGTCTACTAAGACAAGAAAACAAACAGAAGTTATTTCCTATCCTACAAAAGGAATCACAGTATACTATAAACATAATTTTGAAAGGTACAGTACCGAGCTTCCCTCGTCTTGATTGTGTAAAATCGCTTGGATTCCGCCCAAGAGACCCATCTTTGGATATCTGAGGTGCTCCACTACTAACTATTTCCCCTTTGTCAATTCCCTTCAGAACAACCTACTCAACCAATCAAGAAATCCAGTCAACAGCAACTATTGCTAAAATCCAAGATGCATGAGAGGTAAAAAAATATTACCAATTCCTCAGGATTGGGGGGACAAAGTGCTAACGGCTCCAGAGGTTCTTCTTGTGTCAGAGAAGCCACTTGTACAAACTCATTCCACAGCTTGTGACTTGATCTTGTATCAGTCATCCGGTAGACATCAAGTAGCTTTGTCCTACTATATCTTAAAGGGCCACTTTCACCTTTATCCAAGGTGCTTCCCGAAGATTGAGGATGGGCGGAAATGGTGTTCATAGGGCTTCCACCAGAATTAAGTCGCCCACGACCAACAGAAAAAATAGGAGCATTTTCTCCACGTCCCCGGCCATAGGAAAATGAATTTCCCTGTTTGTTAGGCAATTGATTGTGGTGATGAGGAGACTCTCCCCTTCCTCGACCTTGAGAGGCATTAGGTCGCCATGGGCGATAATGGTCACCCTCCCGATCATCTTTCCCATGACTAGGAAGATGAGGTGACCCTTTTTCAAGAGGCAACTCACCATCTTTTCCAGTGTCAATCCACTTTTCACGCGAACCATCTACCTCCTTATCACCAGGCCCCCAGCGCGTGTTCCACTTGCTTTCACGACGCTGTTCATGATTAGTCTCCTTGTTACTTGAATCTGTCCAGCGCTCCGATGGGGCTCGCCGTGCTTCATACTGCCTGGAGGATGAATTTTCCGTCCAGCGTTCCATCCGTCGGGTGTCACCAAGTTCTTTATCTCCATCTCTCCAGCGATCTTTGCGCACGGAGGAAGTGGTGTCTCTTTCCTCATCACGCCAGCGATCACGGCGGCTACTTTCCATCTCAATAAAGGAGGAGGGGCGGAAAACATCTTTCTTTCTCTGGTCATGCATCTCCTCACCATTCCCTGATAATTTTGAGCTGTCTGAACGATTTCCAAAAGTTGGATGTGGGGTGGAATGACTTTCCTGTACAGAAATTTATAAAAAAAAACTTGCTAAGGTAAATCCCATCAAATCCCCTGAAAATGTAATCCAACAACATTGACCATAACTAAGCATCTTTTGCTGGTAAACAAAATAACTAATTGAATAATACTGCACACAGAAAACCTTTAAAAAGCTTCTTACAGACTTATATAACCATGATAAAAGCCTCATAGAAAGGTTAAACAACTGGCTCACTGGTCTGCTATGAATAAAATAGATGCCGCATAAGCTCAGAAAAAATATTTTTGGCATAAACAAAAATCCTCATTAACATTACTATAAAAGTTATTGCAACACACCCCAGTTCCAACTCCAGCCTTACTCTCGCCTGGCTTAGGCTGAAGCCATTGTGGTGAGAGAGGAATCGTATTCTCAGATCCCAGGGCATCTGCATAAATTAAAAAGAAACATCAGTAAACCATGCACAATCACACCTAGGACAGCAACAATTGAGACCTGGACTTAGAAACTTATTTGAAGAATGTAACAAATGGAAGATTACATATGGTTCATAAAAAGCAACATTACTCCTAAGAATAGGTAAACCTGATCCTATTAGCCTATTTTTTTTAAAAGTCGGTTCAAATGAAAGTTCCAGCATTCTAATACAAAAGAATGGAAGTCTTACAAACTTAGAGAAATTGCAAAATTATCCAAGAGTAGAGAAAGTCAGAAACTTTCTTACGAAAAAATAAAATGCACCAAGTCACTGCTTATAAAGGTAGCAGTCCACACCAACTTGAACTAAGTTCCCATCACTCAATTATTTTTTGATGATAAATTTCACAGCATTCTAATAGTTAATAAACCCATCCATTATCTCGTGGTTCAGCTTAAGCAATAACAAGACTTGATCACCCAAACGGTTTGTAATTACAAACAACTATTAAGACACTTAAACTAACATTTTATCTCTTTAAAAGAGCAATCCGTTGGGAGATTGTTAGCAAAAACATAATCATTCAAAAAATGAAAGGAGAAAGATATATTGATCAAAAAAATTGAAAGTTTGCTAAACTGGCAAATTACAGTCATACTTCACTAACTGATAGTCAGTCACAGCTAAAATACACTCTACTACCTCAATGCTTAATTAACCCCCCGAAATCCATGAAAAATCACAGCATTTCAAAAATAAATTACCAAATTGCAAGGATAACACAAAACCCAAAACCCAAAACCCTAGCTGAAGATTAAAAGTAATCAATCGAGAACCAACGCATTGAAATCAAAACAGCTCGAATCCCATAGGAAACCGCAGACCTCAAAGGGAGAAAAAGAATAAATATTTTAAAAAGATGAGGTTTTAGTGTTACTATTGTTATATTTCATTTCTTATCTCAAGAAGCAAAAAAAATGAGAGATGGAAAAGGAAAAATTGCCTCTGGAGATCTGATGAGGAGGCGTGACGGAGAGGTTGTGGCGTGAGTCGGGACCAGCGGCGGAGCTGCCGCTGTTGCGGTTGTTGGTGGTGGTGGTAGCCATGGAGAAAATGATCGGTGAGAGAGAGTTAGAAATAGAGAAGCGCCAAAGAAAACCCTTTTCGTTTGCTTGAGAGCGAGGTGAGAGGATAGATGACAACAAAAAGAAAAGATGGGAATATAAAGGTATTAAAAATGACCCAAAAAAAAAAAAGAGTGCGCAGGTTAAAGCCGTGTCACTTAGTAGCTTACGTTAGTGTTTAGAACTTTAGACTTCGTTTTTGTTTTTCTGACCGAACCACGTAGTTACTGTTAGATGGGTTATTTAGATATATGGGTATAATGTGATTGCAGTTTCATCCCCACGCGCTGGTATTGCTGTGGGCACTACTCTCCCTTTGAGGTCAATTTTTTAAAAAAAATTGATTATATTATTAATTATCGTTACATTGTTAGATATTGAGTCCATAATTTACATCATAAAAATATCTTGCATTAGTCAATTAAACTATAAATTCGTGTACTCTCTTTGTGGTCAATTGATAATTAATGAGATTATTATTTATTTATTTATTAGGAAACTTAATAAGATATTTCTTGACAAGAGGAAAAGAAACGAAAGGAATGAAATGGAAAATTTTAATTTTTTTATATAGGAATAAAAATACACAATAGGAAGGAAATGTGCCATTTGTAGAAGGAAATAGAAAATAAAAGAAAATAAAAGAAATTTAATAGTAATATATACTTGATTTTTTTTATTCAATATTTTTTTAATTTAGAGCATTATTGGGTCTCGAAATGTGATTTTTTTATATATATTTTTTTAAAAAAAATCAGGTTTTAATTAAAAATTTGGATTAATGATGGACTAATTTTTAGTCCTCGATAATAATTAATATTAATAAAAGTTATTACTAATTTATCATAATTATCTTTTTTATTCATTTTCTGTCTAATATATTAATTAAGTGTCTAATTTAGGGGGAGACTAGGGAGCGCTGATTTGTTTTGCGTGGTTTACACGTAGGTGTGGTGACGTGGTGAATGGAGAGGTTAACATCTGATATTTCGTACTTCCCTTGAATTTTTTTGTTTTGGATCATGTAAAGCAAGGGTGCGCAATGCGCCATGAAAAATCGTAGGTTAAGAAGACTTCGACAGGGATTCGACTTGCTAGACTTCGTTTTGGAACTCCTGATATACGGAGTACGGCGTAACAACAGGAACCCTAGACTAGACTGAATGTGTGCATGTGTGCCCTGACATGAGGCTTAGGCCTTTTTTTCCTCGCAAGTCTCAAAAGATTTCCAGTTCCACACGACTGGCCCAATTTCCAGTAGTATGTTTTTTTTTTTTTTTTTAGGTGTAAGCTAAAAATATTATTAAATTTAGGTAAATTACATAAAAACTTATATAGTTTATAGAATGTTTCACTTAACCGTCTATAGTTTAAAAACTTGAAATGTAAACCTTATAGTTCTCTAAAAATTA
>NBIL01106825.1:0-11857 GCA_002752925.1 Viola pubescens var. scabriuscula | reverse complement strand
GAAATTAAAAAAAATTCAGGACGGAAAATCAAAATTTCAAGCATCGAAACTTTTGTCCACCCATAGATGCATGGAACTAAATGACAAATAATTTACACCCTAAATGACTTGAGTTTTTTTTTTTTTAAGAAACAAACAGGCACTAATTTTATTAACATAATTAACGAGGGACACAAATGTAATTTTAAAAACGCATCTACTCCTTTTAGAAGTTGGTTTATTCTGCGCAAAGATGCGTCATCTTCTTGAGAGTGAACTATGACCTGTAAGCGAAAAGAACTACGAGATCTCAACTACAGCTCTACTGATGATTTTTCCTTGGTTGAGATCCTGGAATGCTTTGCCCACCTCGTCAAATTTGTATTTTCGTGTAACGGCTTCATCGAGATTGAAAATGCCTGATTCTGCAAGTTTAACTAACTTAGGAAGATCCTGCCTTGCCCTTCCTCCATAAGAGCCAATGACTTGAATCTGTTCCATGGATCAAGAGGAATTCAATGTTTTTGCTTTCATGGAAAGAGAAATAGTCCCAACACTATTATGTTCAATAGCTACAAAATAACCAGAAAAAACATGACCAGCCACATGGAGCAAGCAAAAAAACACTATAGAAGCCATGCAAACACAACAAAACACAACAGCACACTAGAGATTTTGAGCAAATAGAAATTCAGTAGGTGTTCCCACAGAAAGACCAAAATGGTGTTATCAGGAATTCCGTAACTACCCCGAATCATATCACAGGGAAAAAGATCTAATAGCATAATATGAATTGTGAAATACAAACCTTTCGACGAACAAGACGATTGATATCTATCTCCCCTACAGCACCAGCCTGTGAGAGTCCAATCATCACAGCTTTTCCTCCATCTCTTACGCTTTGCGTGCACTGTGAGAATGTGAGTGGTTTCCCCAAGGCTTCCACAGCGACATCGACTCCTCTTCCTCCAGTTATTGCCTGCATAAAGAAGAAAAAAAAGAGAAGGAAAAAAGGAATTAGTTTTTAAATTTAAAAGATAGTCAGTTATTGCCTACGTGCAAGACACAGGCATGGCAAGAAAGAAGTTTCTACACGTATGACCTATTACAACAGACTATCAGAATGCAATGTTCTACAAAGTGGGGATGGAAGCTATTTCTGATTAAAGATTTTTCTGCTTTGTGTGCATAAGTCTCACTTCTCCACCTATACTGCACTCATAAGAACATAAATAATGTATGTGTGAATGAACAAATAATGCTATCCCTTAACTTATTAAGAACATATCCTAAGTGTAAGCTGCTCGATCTTTTTTACCCCATGCAAAAGATGAAGCAATTTTTCCTGGCCTTACACAATTCATGGCACTTCTCACGACAGGAAAGCTAATCCTTTAAGAAACTTTGAACTTCAAAAGACTAAACATGAAAGTACATTTTTATACTTAGCAGTAAGCAGAAACTGATAATGCTCACGAATAAGCACTTATGTTAGTTAGTCATACAATGAATAAAACCAGAATCCACAAGTCATTTCAATTTTCAACAACCACAAAAGGTGAAGAAAGTTCCAAAGAACCAAAGATATCAACAATTCCATGAAGGGCGTGATAAACGTATAAAGAACATAATCAAAGGTGACATCATCACCAAATATCACTGCCTAAGGAAAAGAGTCATTTTTTTTTTCAGGCACACAAATTTTCTTCTTCAAACCCATGTTAAATATTCTACGATCTTGGAAATGAACATCCACTAAAATTGGGAGTTTCCAGAAACATTATTCTTAATGAAGTACTGTTCTTTTGTCAAGGGAAGCTGTATCCAAGGGCCTCCACAAACACATTAATGCACCTAACTGTTCATTATTTTGAACACAAAAGTAACCTAAAAGCCTTGACAAGAGCACCTACATTATAAACACGATACCACACATTTATTTTTTGATGAAACACCACACAGAATTAATCAAGCATTTGAGCTGGAACTAATGCACCTCGTTACTAAGTTATAACCTATAGTAAAAGATAAAAACGCACTCTAATCCTTTCAATGGGATCTTCTTTTAATGCATTTATCGTGTCAGTGGCACCAAGAATCTTAGCCTTCTCTAGTTTTTCATCCTGAACATCCACAGCAATAATATCAGCAGCACCAAAAGCCCTTGCTATCTGCAAACAACTGGAGCATTCGTCTAGTCATGATTCTGACAGTCAATCCCCAAAAATATGAGTAACAATTTTACATAACTAACTATGAATTTAATTTTAGAATTCACTCGCCCAAAACACACAACTCAATCTGTCATTGTGTACGAATGACAACGGAAAGAGTAATTCTGTTTAGTTATAGCAGCCTCAAGTTTTACCAATATTTTTGGCTGATAAAAGCCTATATGATTGAAGTCTTTCTTCCAGTTAAGTCTTGTCACTTGTTAGAATCCATGCACATATATGAGGAAATTCTACCTGAGCATGAATCAATTGTTGGCATTGACTTTATCTTAAAAAGGACAAAAATATTCCTATTTGCATAGATAAGTTTTCAAGAAATAGGTCAGTAGGAAGTTCTTAAATACGATTCATGCAAGGAATTCTAAATTGAAAGAAAGCATACAGGAGTGCACAACATAAGCCCCTTCTCCCTCCACCTGAACAGGAAATTACCATGGAAACAAAAGGACCAAAGAGTGCTCCCAGTCTGCTTCAACAGACATTACAAAGTATTAAAAGAAACTTAGATACTAGAAACAAGCATGCCATTCCAGCCATAACTAGCTATTTATTATTTTTATTCACATCTTAATCTTAACAGGTAAGACAAAAAGGTCATAGTATGAAGTCAAATATGAAATGAAATTCTGATTTCAAATAAGCCACCAGGACAATTTGCAGAAAGTGTTTCTCTTTTGTGTCTGGATCCCCTCAGAGAAGCATGCAAAAAGGTGGAGATGGAATAAATCACTGGAGGGGCGACCATTAAGTGTCTTTTGATGTTTGTCAATGGGAAAAGGTGGAGGTGAAACTGATATTACTTGGGAAAACTTAGTGACCTTCTGATGCTACTGCATGCAGATGAAAAAGGAAGGGAAAACAACCAGGTTTTGGTTTGTCTTTCATGTCATGACAAGCTCATTCCCAGCCATATACATTTTGCAAATCTAATGAGCTTGTACACTTAATCCTCAATCAGTGCATTTACCAAAAACATTGGGTTAAAGAACGAATCTGTTGCAACAACTGATCTACAGAAGAAATCATTAATAAAATTGGAGCTAGCTATTCAGATACAATTTGTGGCACCAGCAACCATTGAGTGAACATAAAATATTTGACGCTTACCTTGAGCCAACACCTCCAACACCAATCACAGCAACTGAGTCCCCAGGACGCACTTGAGCCGCATGCGCCATTGCACCATAAGCAGTAAACACTGCACATCCTAAAATTGCAGATTCTGTGTATGGCAACGACTCAGGTAAAGTGGTTAACCCGTGCACCGGAACAACACAGTATTCAGCCATGCCTCCCATGCTATACATGAAAACTGGCTTTCCTACATCACACATCATTTCTTAGTTATTATATATTCCAAAAGCAATGTGTAAATACCAGACATTTAGCAGGAAAGAACAGAGGAAAATAATGTCACCAGAAATGCATATGTGCATATACAGACATGCAGACTTGTTGGATCATAGACACCCATAATCAAATATGCAGGGGAGACAGAGAATTGCATCAGTTGAATTCATTCATATAATATAATATTTTCTGTAAATGAGCATGGGACTAAATGTATACAAGGCCTAATGTATATGTCAAATGATGCATAGACTTGCACTAGTGGCAAAAGAGGACCAATTAAAAACCATTTTGGTGAGAAAGTACAGTAAACAAACTTACATAATGCATTGCACCTAAAGACATCAGAACTGATACACTCCATGCAACTTGTTAGAGAAAGAAACAATATCTGAACATTTGAGATATATTTAGTTTAGATGCAAATCCAGTGTCAAATAGACCCAAGTAAGTACCAGTAGTTGGCTAGAATCCAATCATTATTTCAGAAGAGATCTTCCGTTAAGAAATTATCCACATGGGACCAATACCTAGATACAAAAAAATTTGGAACGAACCAAGCAACATTGTGAGAGAAGCACTTTGCTTGTTTGTCTATGGTATATTGCAATATTATCCAATGAAATAACGAACATGGAAGATAAGACAGATATTCCAATACTTTTTGTCAAGAACATAAACAAGGCTGCACAAGGCATTTGACCATAAGAAATCAGGACAAATAAGCTCCACGCAACTGATCAAAGATAGCACTAGTATGAGAATAAGCCAGGGCTGATTTACATTACATAAAACCTAGTGTCGAAGACACCCAGTAACTCCCATTTTTTGGCTGTAATCTAATTATAATGAGTTCCTTACCACTGTTGCGAAGGAAGAGTCGTGTTTCACCATCATAAAGAGTTCCTTTTGCCCGATTATAAGCAAAGAAATCCTCACACAAATCATCATGTCCCTGTTTAAAGCAGAGTCACAATCCAAATATCTAAAAGTAGATTATTGCATGTATTCTACAGAATTTTCACAAAAACAAAATACAGCAACAAGCCACAAAATAATAGCATCTCATTTCAAAGTAAATGTCACCTTAGAACAGTAGAAACAATTGCCGCAGGGCATGATGAAAGCGCCAACAACACGAGACCCAATTGGAAATCTGAAAATTATTTTGCAAGAATCATGCTTATTACAAACCACAATCAGTTTAATCTAAAATCTACTGCAACAGGGTATTCACCTCTGAATGGTTTTGGTGTCACTGAGTGGTCCATGTTCAACAACTTCACCAGTTATCTCATGCCCAACAGCGCAAGGACTAGCAAATGGAAGTTCACCCTTTATAACATGGAGATCAGAGTGGCAAACCCCACAAGCTGCCATTAACAATGGACAGTCCAAAACAATAATAAAGTCAACGCTATGAATAGATATGCAGTAAAGAAAATAAACCTAATAAATGCGAAGCAAGAAATCACCCTTGGTTTTAATGAGAAGTTCGCCAGCCTTGGGGCGAGGCATGTGGAACTCTTCAATGGTGAGAGGTTTGTTGGGTTCCCAGAAAACAGCACCGCGCATGGACCCACCGGAGCTCACGTGATATGAGGCTTTAGATAAGTTGGTACGACACATGTCGTCTTTGCTGCAAAAATCCCCATGGGAGGAGGATGGAGTAGGTGTAGTAGTGTTCGAGAGAAGAGATGAAGAAGGGAGAACAGATGAGGACAGGAGTTTCAGTTTCTTGCTGATTGCTCTTGGGATTAGATGGGAGAGACCCATTTCTTGGAATTGGAAATGGAATAGAAAAAAATGGTTTTTCAGAAGATGAAAAGAAGAGGAGGATGATAGATTACGGATTAGCAATGGTGGTATCCAGATGGAAGTTGGAATTCACTTCTGAACTTTGATCAGTACAGTGCCCTGTTAATTAATTACAGATATGGCCCGATAGATAAATGATTAACGTTTAAACTCTACCTAAAACTCTAATAAATCACACATTTTTATTTATCAGATACTAAATCCCACAAAAATAAGTCAGGTTTAATTGAGAATTCTGTAAATATTTTACCCAAAATATTAAAATTACAAATAAATATTAATTATATTGGTAAGTAAATAAAAATAAATTGATAAGAAAATATATATTAAAATTACAAATAAATATTAATTATATTGGTAAGAAAATAAAAACAAATTGATAAAAAAATAAAATATATATATTGACGCGATTTTTAACTTAAACATTTAACTCATAAGTTATATATACATACATGGATGATCCAAATCCCCCGGTTTAATATTTTTTGTTTGAAGTAATTTATTGCACCGTCGAATTTTTGTTCGTTTCATAAAAGTAGGGTTGTCAACGGATCGAATTACTGTAAATTTATATCCAATTTATTTAAAAAAATATAAGATCGGCTTCATCCATTTATCGATCGAACTTTTAAAATTTAAACTCATATCCGGATCCTAACGGATTCGGATCGGAGTAGTCACCAGATCTAATGGATATATCCATTAGCTTTAAAAAAAATTAAAATTTTATTTTTTTAAACTTAAGATATTTTTTTCTTTATATTCTATACATACTTAATTTAGAGATATTAAAATTTTAATAAAAAGAAGTCAAAAGAGTGGATCTCATCAATATAAAAAAAATTAAGGGAGTGAGACTCTTTCATGCTAAAAAAAAAATTACAACTTTTTTTCTTAGCTACAATTGGAAAAATAAGTTGTTATTATTATTATTATTTCGGATCGGATTGACATAGATCCATATTTGATTTGTTAAGGAAACGGATAAACGAGTTTAGACTCTAATCGGATTAACGAAGCATAGTAGTTGATGCATATCCGCTTAATTCGGATTCGGATTAAAATTTGATCCATTGACAACCCTACACAAAAATAGTGAAATTGAAAACCTGATTGTTACAAAATGTCAAAGGTAATAACTAAAGAAAGAAAATTAATGTTTAATCAGCACTGATATTGGTGATGATTTTTCATTCATTAAGAGTACATTATGCTACAAGAACTAACTATTTCAAGTATAGCTATTACCTTACAATTTTGACACTTTTTTTAATTGGAGAATATTGCTATTAACCTCACCTTGAGATGATTTTTAATTCTTTTGATAATCAAACAAAAACAATCGTGTAATATATAAATTTTGGATATTTTAGTCAAATGGTGATATATGAATCATTTTTATTATATTTAAAGATATTCCAAACAATTGAAATAAAATGAAATCCATTTGTTCTTTTGAAAATCCAAGCATAAGAATTCATTGTGAAATGAATTCATTTCGGATGAGGATTTGGTTGCAAATAGGGTTTAAGAGATTTTTCGTGGTTAAATTGAATAATTGATCCCCCTATTTTACTTGTTTATACACATTTTATTCTCTACTTATATTTTTTACTCATTAAATCATTCTACTAAAATTTTAGTAACATTTTAAATCTCTAAATTGTTATTATCTAATTGGTGAGATAATCGCTTCATTTTATCCTTATTTTGCCAATTAGATAATAGTGTATTTGCAAGAGGCAGTAAAATATCACTATGATCATAGTGGAGGCAACTTAACTTCTTTTTTGTACACGTCATTATTTGTAGGAACACCCACGTGATGCGGGAGAGATTACAAATTATACCTTTTAACAATTAGGTAAGTATATGCTAGGTTTCTTTTAATAAAAAAAAAATTGTACATGTTTTAAATTTTTTCATAATTGAATGATCAACTCTGCAATCAGTTGTTCAAACCAATAGGTCTTTAAACCGTTCATTTGAATGATCATGAGACTTCCCAAAAATTAAAATTGTTAACCAACGAGGAACAATATTGATGTTCAATAAGGTACAAAAGTGGATGATTGACTCGTGTCATACTAGAAATTATCACAGAAAATCTTTTGATACCGCGAATTTCTATTTTTTGACGATATTCCACGATAAAAATAATTGGTTGAATTTCGTGAAACCATTTAATAGAAGTTCATCGATATCTTCTTTTTATAAAGCAAATCGACTTCAATTCTTGAATAATCTACATCACTTTTATTTTTATTGTAACAAAAGATATCATATTTATGTGGAAAGGACTTGTATTAAGAAATATGATATTTACATAAGGACAATTCCTTAATATTTTGTTCATTGGCAACAAAATAGTTTCATTGTGTTTGGGTAAACAAAATATTTTCTCTCCAAATTTTATTCAGATAAATATACTATTTCACCAATCAAGTCACAAGTATCTAACGTATTCATACCTAATGATTTTTTGCAAAGTGGTGATGAAAGGTATAACTTGTACAAATTTTTATTTCCATTTTCCTATTCGATCTTTCTTTAATACTTGATATCTTTGATTTATATATTAGAGATACTTTATAAAAGGGGGTGGCTATGGGCACTGTAGCAGTGTATCGGGCCCCACAACATCCCCTTGTTGCTTCTTTTTTCTTCTTCTTCTTCCTTTGTATGAAAGGAAAAAACAAAGTGGGTCTTTTGTCTCTCTGAGCTCCGACCTTTTTTATTTATTTTTTTTCTCTATACTTTCTTGAGCCTTATTTCGCACTTGTGTTGGCAGACGACTTCCTTTTTCTTCTTTTTTTTAAAGTTCCGGACGACATGATTGCAACTTACAAGTGTTGTTGGGTAGTGAGATAGTTAAGTGACAGATGGAGTGGATGATTGCCAGTTGTCTTTTTCTTTGGGGTCCAACTAATATGCAAACGTCAGCATATGTGGACGTTCTTTACCGTCGTTGGATTATTGACACTAGAGATTTGCTACGTTCGTTCTTAAAATTAAAAAAAATAAGACTTACCTTTATTTAATTTCTAAAGTTCTTTTAATCCAATCAAGTGTCCTGCTACTCCTTTTCTTTTCCCATCCAACACCAAAGACTCAAATAGATAGAGTACCATAAAAATATTATCATATTATTTTTTTGCGTGTGTTCTAAGTTCTAATGACAAACCAACAACAAGAATTCAGTATGAAATGAACAATAACATGAGAATTGATTAAGTAGATTCTCTACTAATTGAGATGTGTACTTTGATGATATTTCTATTTTTTCTTCTTTTGTTCTTGTACTGATTATTGTCTCTTGTTGTTGCAGCTATGCCTCTTTTGTGGTTTATTGCCATTGATTTATTGGTGGAGACTTTGTATGCTCTTTTTAACCTCTGAGTGAGTCTAGGATTGTCATACATAGTGTGTGAGCCTATTGGATTTAATTCAATCGATAATTGATATGGGCAGCATAACAATCTTATTCCAACTAGATGATGATTAATGTGTACAACCAAGCAAAACCTTCATCCAAACTATAGGAATTACCAATAGTAACAATTAATCAATCAATCGAATCAGAAAAAAAGAAAAAGAAAGAGTGAGTATCTAGAAAAATATCATCAATCACAACCTAATAAACGGTCAACATCATTCACCTTGAAGAACTCGAAGTAAGGTTTAACCCGTCAAGAATCTGCCACAAAATGAACCAATCATTGTCCGTTCGAAAACCTGAAACTTGGAACAACCTTCACTTCTTGCTCACCGTGAATCCTGATCACGATGGATGAAATCAACCGTCACACCTCGATCTCAATCTTTGCTTCTCTTGTCTTGTATTCATTCGGTTGTATAAAGGTATGGAATACCAACCGTGACACCTTTATAAAACCCTTAGATTTGGTGCACAATAATTTGCATAACTATGTTCATATATATATGGAACAAAGCAAACTCTTAATCGGGTTAGAAATCCTAATTCTAGTCAACTACGACTATGCCATAATTCCACCACCAACATTTTCTTTCTTTTTTCTTTTCTTTAACTAAATACTAATACTAATAGTAATAGTATTTATATGTGGTTTTAAATAAGTAGGATACCACAACAAATCTCCCCCATACATTTATTTGGGACAATCATCAATCTTCATAAAATATGATAGGAGAATTTTGGACCTACTTTCAATCACACAAAGTATGGAATCACTCATCACACTCCGTGTTCAATCCATTGGTTCCTCATCTCACAATTCTCCAATGCAATCAAGCAAACCAATCAATCATGGTAATATATTATTTTGTACACCTCAATAATCTCCCCCTAGAACGAAGTCCTAATAGTCTACCACAATGAACCACCGACTTCCAGTTCAACTTAGAGATTTATTGTGTACCAATCACATCACTCGAGTATCTATGGCTAATCACCCCAATATTTTTCACCATATCTATACACGTCCCACCTAATCCATCTTCTCTTTCAAATACCTAGAGAGTTATTAAGTGCTGCTACAATAAGATAAGTCCAATCTCTACTTGACTCCAATTCATAATACTTTGTCCATAAACATGATCCTCATTACTAAGCACTTTCTCAGTCATCTAGTCAATCTTCAATTGTACCGGCCGGGTGACATCTTTAACTAACAAAGTAAAATAAGCAACACGTATACACTAGGCGAACATCTTCTCATCTTTCAAACCTTAAGTTGCTACCAAATCTAGTTCCGCTACCACTTGTCGGAATAATTCAATTGACAATCGATATACGTGGCATAATAATCTTATCCCCAGTAGTCAAACAAATCACAACAAAAAATACCAAGATTTTTTAATGTGGAAAACCTCAATAGGTAAAAAACCACGGGACCAAACCAGTAACAATCCACTATATAATGATTAATGAGTACAACCAAGTAAAACTCTCATTTCAACTATAAGAATTATCCAACATACACCACTATCACCAATAGTAACAATCAATCAATCCAATTAGAGAAAAATAAGAGAATGAGTATCTAAAAAAATACCATCAATCACAACCCAGTAAACAGTCAATACTATTCACCTTAAAGAACTCGAAGTAAGGTTCGACCCATTAAGAATCCACCACAAAATGAACCAATCACTGTCCGTTGGTAAACCTGAAACTTGGAACAACCTTCGCTTCTTGCTCGACGTCAATCACGATCACGAAGCATGAAATCAACTGTCACACTTCGATCACGATCACGATCTCGATCTCAATCTTTGATTCTCTTGTCTTGTCTTCGTTCGGTTATATAAAGGTATGAAATACCAACCGTGACACCTTTATAATCCAATCACACCAACACGACATTCTTTATTGATAGACACACAATCTACATCTCTAAACCGTTAGATTTGATGCATAACAATTTGCATAACTGTGTCCATATATATATAGAACAAAGCACTCTCTTAATCGAGTTAGAAATCTCAATGCTAGTCAACTACGATGACTATGTCGTAATTCCACCACTAAAAATTTCTTTTTCCTTTTCTTCTTTAACTAAATACTAATAGTTTAGTATTTATATGTGGTCCCAAATAAGTGTGACACCATAACAAAGCCTAAGGTATGCTTTTGTGCATTGCCTGTTGCATAATTAACTTTTTGGTGTATGGTTGGCGACTTTTTGCTGTCATCGCTTTTGTTTTCCACTCAAATTTGCATGGGTTTGTAGTGTTGATTGTTCTGATCCTCTATAATGGTCTTTCCTGTCTCTGTTGCTATAGTTTTTGTCTGATGTGCTGCAAGAGCTGTTTTTGGAGCAACAATAATATTTTGTGGAACTTATCAATAGAAATAGTGTACATACAATACATATTAGGAATGAGTAATGCTATTTCAGTCTCTCAAACTCGACAAAATAGCGTCCCGAATGACGTGGATGGCCATGATCCATTAATTATAAAATTACAATTACCATCATCCTTCTCCCTCACCCGATTTAATCAGTTATAGGTTTTCCTCATCCCCTTAAATTTTCTTCAATCTGTCTCCCTCCTCCATACCCAGCTCTCTCGGCCACGACCTCGGCGAACGCCACCTCCACCTCCAATGCCAATGCCACCTGCAACCTCCACCTCCACCGCCACCTCTCTCGGTCGCGATGACGATGACGGCGAATCTATGGTGATGATACTCAGACTCAGATACTTACTTCATGCTATTGTGATCTATGTTCATGAAATGTACTTCTATGTTTATTTGAAAGATTTAGATAAGCAAAATAAGCATTATATATACACTCTTGGTTTAGCCTGTCTAACTGAATTGGGTTGTGAAAGGGTGCGAGGGAGTTGCTTATTTTTAACCTTTTTTTTGTTGGTAATCTTAGCCATTTAAGTTAAGATGTCAAATAAAACTGGTTCTACATCTCCTACTTATTGATATGTGGTTGTTTGTTTTAGTTCCTTAAAAAAATCCAATAAGTTAACATTAT
>NBIL01106741.1:0-14784 GCA_002752925.1 Viola pubescens var. scabriuscula | reverse complement strand
CTTGGGAGCCTTGGAGAGATAGGCCGAGTGGGCTTTGGAAGCCTTGGAGAGAGGTCGGATGGGCTTTAGGCGGAAGGACGAGGTAGCCTTCATGGCTTGCTAAGGATAGGCGGCGAAGCTCACGGCTTGCTAGGGTTGGAGGCGTGGCTGTGTCATGATTTGGCCGACCAACCCGTGAGTTCCGTGCGAGGAAGGTGGCCTTTCGTTGGCAATATATTTGATCACGGATAGTCTTTCCCTAGTGTCCAACGGATCCATGCTCGTATCATTATTCATACGTGAATCTTGTTCTTCCTTGAGTCTAAAAGCTCGAGTCAATTGCAAGTAAAACTCGAAAGTTCAACCATTGTACCGTTTCCCCTAGGAGTGTATTCACGAGTTGAATATAGGCTTAGAATTCAATTCAATAACCTCACTTGAAATTGACTAGGAGTGCTAACACAAGTTGTTAGTAGGCTTAAGCTCGTATTTGTTGAGTTTATCTATCTTCCGCATTGAAATCTAATCTTCGAACTAGATCAAAAGTACGTGCTACGCATCTTACGCACCTAGGATCGTATCACTTACCGGGAAGCATTTTGGCAGTACCCCTTAATCCAGACCTCTTCTTCGACCTAGTTACCCTTACATTCTATACACCACACGATTGTGCTGTTGATGCTGATGGTGCTCCCCACCATAACACAAGGGGGGGTAATGGCGATGTAAATAAACAACACAAATACAAATACAAATACAAAAGAAAACATCACATTAATAACCAACAGTAACCCTTGAAAAGTCTCACCTTTTCATCAGATTCAATCACTTCCTGCCCCGAATCTTCATCCCTTCTAATATCCTCCTCATCCAACTCTTCCTCCCTTCCAATATCCTTCCTCTCCATCTCTTCCACCACTGCTTCAACGACCTCATCTTCATTACAATCCCCTCCACACCTTTCTGAACTTAAACATCCTGCTCCTCCAACTCTTTCACCCCAGAAATATGCCCCTCCTCCAGATCTCCCACCACTACTTCAACCTCCTCCTCCATATCTCCCACCACTGCTTTAACCTCCTCCTCTCTATTGCATACCCTTCCATCATTCTCCTCCACACCTTTCTCATTTGCAATTTCTTACTCTTCCAACTCTTCCTCCCCCAAAATACGCTCCTCCTCTATAACTTCAACCACTATTTCAACCTCTTCCTCATGAATACCCTTCCATCATTCTCCTTCTCCATAACTTTCTCAACTAAAATATCATACTCCTCCAATTCTTCCTCCCACCCTACATTAACCTGCTCCTCTTCGTTCCTTCTCAAAAAAGCTCTCATCCTGCTTCTCAACTTGTTCCTACTTCTCATTAGCCCTCTCATCCTCTTTCTCATTAACCCTCTTATCCTTATTCTCAATATACCTCTCCTTCTCAGCCTTAATATCTTTCTCTGCCCTCTCCGGCACAATCTCGACTGATCGCCCCCCTATACTTAACTCCAGCTCCATATCCCTCATGTCACTAAGTTCTACATTTAACTCCTTTAGGATATGGTTAACTGTCATAAATGGCTCGGTTGAGTCATTATCAGCTCCACCAAGCCTGCTACTATCCAACCTAGACAGATAACCACCGCTAGCACCCCCCTTAGCATCAGACCAACCACCACCACCACCACCCCCCTCACCATCAACACTATTCTCAACCTCATCATCAATATTACCACAGTCTTCATCCATATGGGTGACATCATTCTCATTAACATCGTCGCTCATCCCACTGCCATAATATTCAAATAGAGCATCAACATCACCATCCCTTGCATTTTCAGGGCCTCCCAATGCCCCATCGTTGTTGTCCACCCCTATAGAGCCTCCATCATTACGGCTCCTCTTCTCTCCAACATTCCTCCCAATAAATTCCTCCATCAACCCAGCTTACCGATCAATAGGAGCCTCAATGTGATCACATTGCTCGTTGATTCTACTAGTCAACCGTCGTTGAGAAAGAAGCGTTGCATGCACTAAGCCCTGCAACAATATTATGTTGACCATGTTCAAACCATTTGAAAAAACAAGACTCAAGAAACTGAAATTATAATATACCACATATAAACAACTAGAGATAATCAATTGAAATGACCAATTCCTTCAAATTACTTATAAGTTGCTCAGCTAATTCAGATTCACTCTTGTTTTTACCTAGCCATGGCTGAGGAAGCTCAATCTCAACCTAACACCAAAAGTTAATAATCAAATGTTGTAACTAAAATATTACGAAAGATATCTATA
Organism: Viola pubescens var. scabriuscula; assembly: GCA_002752925.1. Taxonomy (NCBI): domain Eukaryota; kingdom Viridiplantae; phylum Streptophyta; class Magnoliopsida; order Malpighiales; family Violaceae; genus Viola; species Viola pubescens. Next base: position 12,513 of record NBIL01106741.1, on the reverse strand, counting down.
TAGTTCTTAATGCTACTACACACATACAAGTGCAGACTTTAATCCACCCAAGTCTTTCACGTGCTTGTAGACTGTAAATTTCTTCTTTTGATCCTAGTCACCAACTCGAGGGGGGGCTCTCCCTAAATATTGTAGTGGAATAGTTGGTGCGGAACCCTAATGCAGTCTAATATATAAGTTGCACAAAGGAGGGAGGAGTATGGCACATTACAGTCATAAAAAAGGCTTATAGCAATATATTTGCAAAAAAAAAACGAGAATTATATGGTAATATTGGATATGAAATACATACCTCAAGTATAAATATGCATCCACTCAACCAGATGGCTTTCTCACACTTCTCAACACTTCTATCGATACAAGTCAATACCATTAACAAGGTCATTAAGCATAAATTTTTCCCAGTTAAGATACTTTACATTTTTAAGGTCCCGCAACATAGAAAAATCACTACTGCTAATTTCATTACAAGTCTTTGGCCATAAAAAAGTACTAATCAAATACAATAAAAAATAGGCCTTAAATTTGGAACTATGAAAACCCGGCAACTCCTTACAAACACCAGCCATTGGTTTCCCTGCCACCAAGCCATACTTCTGCTCAATGCCTTCATCATTGTTAATGATCAGTTGCACATCATATCTAGCGTTGTTTACTCCCAACAGGTACTCCACGTATTCATCATTCAGTGGTATCTCATGGCCATGAACAGTCAGGACCATCCTCTCAACGTCAAAGAGGTCAATCAGCTCTGTCACATGGCCTAGACTAATATTATGCTCCTTCATAGAAAGAAGGGCTTCAAAACCCATGGCCTTCACTGTCTTGATTTACTTCCTGTTAAGCTGCTCTACAAGCTTGCTGATATTTCACACGTTGCACCTGTTGCAATACTTTTGCTGCAAAGAACATAATTATATTATGAATAAGTAATTTATCATCATCATCATTCAAAATAACATTACTAATCAACAATAAGTAATAGTAACCTTTGCTTTGCCCTTTGGCAGCTTAGCCTTAATAGCCATGTGCTCTGTTAAAGGACCCCTCGCCTTATCATCCCACTCTTTCCGGGTAGCCTCTGGCAACTTCCTCCATAACTTACCCACATCACGCCCAGTCTAACCAAAAACACAAATTTACTCAATCATATAATCCAAATAAATTCAAGAGTCACCAAAGGAAGTGTTCAAATACCAATTTCTTCTTTCCTCCACTCTTAGATCTCGCTGACTTTTGCATGTAGTTACTGCAACATTAATAAGCAAACCGGACTCACTACCCAAAGTCAAAAAATAACCTACAGGCTCATCATTACCAAAATGCTTCATAAACCACTAGTAAAACAACAATCAGCAACTAAAATAGTACTAGTACAACATGTACCCATTCAGAGGCTTCTTGAGTTTATTTACAGCCAGTCCTCCCAACCGCGCATCTCTTTCAGAATCAGACATAATTATATTGCCTGAAATTTACTTACAAACAACATTAAAAGAGATATTGCCTGAAATTTACTTACAAACAACATTAAATGATAGACACTTAATACAGTAGTCATATCTCTTGTAATGGAGATCCCACGATGATTCAAAAGGATATTGCATGTACAAAACTCCAAACAAAAAAAATTACAAATTTGCAAAACACTATCATGAAGATGACAACTGAAATACAGCAAGAGTAATGCATTGAGAACAAAAAAACACACACTTTGCAGAATTTACCTATAATACTACTCACATAGTATAAAAATTAACAAAACTAAAAAAACAACACTTCAATAAAAACCAAACCTTCACACACTACTAAGCAAAGTCATAAGGGCATTCCATAATCCTCGAAAAAACTTTAGTTTCACACATTTACACATCAAATCATAACAACGACATCAAACAACTCCCACACAACACTAGAACAACATAAGTTAAAAATCAATAATGCAACAACACAAGTATAAAACCTAGTTCCTAAAAAATAACCAAACCATAATATAGTTAGTCAGAATGCAAAAGAACACAATCAATTCTCACACAGAAACCATCAAATAGAAAACAACACCATCAATTTTGAAATTATAACACCCACTCGTACACATAAAACCTCAAAATTAACTAAAGAGCATCATCCTAATACACAAAGGTGGGATATACAATTACATGAAACAAAACCTTAACTGAAAAACCGCAAAATATACAGACCAAAACTCAAAACAATATCAAGGGCTAAGTTAACATATAAGCTATGAAACGCGTAATGAAAGCAATTCAGAAGGACTGTGTTCAAACCGCATTCTTCTCCCTGACGAGGAATGCGCCGACGTTGATATGAGGGAGATGAGAATTAGGTTTTCGGTGCTAGAGACGAGAGAAAAGAGAGAGAGAGAGCGGAATTGAAATCGATTTAAATTCCGTCACTTTGACATTACCCGCGAGCGGTTTAAATTAGCCGAGCTGAGTCGAGCCGATCTGAAAATAAAAATACATCCACTAACGGCCCGTGGGTGATCGCACTTTAGAGACCGTCAAAATCAGTGTTTTAAAAACCGGACCGATGAACCGATGATCTAAGGAGAATTTCAGGTCAGTTCAGCTATCTGATTGAAAAAAACCAACCGACCCGGTCAGTTTTTATAAAATCGGTGACCCGGTCGATCCGCTATCAAACCGGCTGGTTCAATACCAGCAACGATACGATATCGTTTTGTTTCAATTCCTCCAGATCCGACCACCACCATAACCATCACCATCACCATCACCATCACCATCACCATTTCTTCATCCTCTACAGTACACCCATCAAAATTTTAATCCACAAAATTAAATTCTTTGGAAACTCATGAATATTATTTATAGATCTGGGTTTGTAGAGGTAGCCAAGGGCGATAAGGTTGTAGATCAGGACGGAACGATGTTGGTGGTTGGGAAATGAGGTGGTCGGCCGGTCGATTCTATTTTGTGAAAAACAAAGCAAAATAGAAAACATAGAACTAGAGAAAGAGAGGTTGTTGTTTTATCCTCTGATTTTGATTTCTGGGGAGAGGTATTGGAGAAGGAGAAGAAGAAAAGAGAGATTTGATTGGGATTGTGATTTTCACTTCACGGAAGAAGTATCGGAGAAGGAGAAGGAGAAGAGGAGAGTTTGAGTGAGATTTCTTTTCCTATATAAACAAAAATTAATGGAAAAAAAGAATAAGTGTGATATAGATAAAACGAATTTAATTTATTTAAAAAATATTTAGAATAATGCTATTCGGGAGGAATTCCCAAGAGGAATGCCACCACTTATTTACGAAATTGTCATTCCTCTTGGGAATTCCTCCCGAATAGCGTTGCCCAAATATTTATGGATGGTATTATACTATTATTAAAGTTTTGAACAAAAAGAGAGGTTGTTGGTGTGGAAAAACAAAAATGAATTAAAATTTATTTAATTTTTATTAATTAGTTAATTAATGGATGGTAGTACTAATTTTTGAAACACGTTGTAATGAAACAATAAATAAAAACAAAAAAAAATTATTAGATATTTTTGGGCGCCCATATATATATATATGTATGATATTTTAAAATATATTTTTTAATAATTTTGTAATTTGGATATTTAAGTGTGTTTGAACTTTGAATATTATTTAATTTGAATGTTGGATTGTTTCTTTATTTTATAATTTGGAGATTTAAGTGTGTTTAAACTTTACGTATCATTTCATTTGAGCGTTGGATTATTTTTTTATTTTTAACTTTTGATTTACTTGATATTTTATTTTGATGTATTATAAAATGCTACAAGATACATCCATTAGACAGAAAACCAGTTAGTTTAATCCGATTCAATTATCTAATATTAAACGGTTCGATGTGTGAACGGTTCAAAACGATCCAACGGATCAATTTAGTAGAACCTCGGTTAAACCTAGTTCAATCCGGTCCAACGGATCAATCGGGGTCGGTTTTTAAAACACCGGTCAAAATACTGTTTGGGAACGAAAGCTCTTTCCATTAATTTACTAGTTAAATTAGAAGAAAAGAGCAATTACGGGACGTGTCTGACTGAGAAAGCGAAGAGGAAGAAGAGTAGACGATCAGTGGAAAACAGATGTTGAATGACGAATGAAGAATGACAGAGTGAACAGTAAGGAAGATTCTTGTTGCAATTGATTTGAGCGGAGAAAGAAGAAGGCTAAAGGAAGCAAATGGAGGCAATGGAACTGCAGATTTCGCCGGGAGGTTCTCAATCGCAGTTGCATCCTGGGCAGGAGCAACAAGCTGCCGGGGTTGGGATTCTGCTCCAGATCATGATGCTCGTCCTCTCCTTCGTTATCGGTCATGTCCTCCGTCGCCACCGATTCTATTATCTCCCCGAGGCCAGCGCTTCTCTTCTCATTGGTATTCATCTTCCTCTGCCCTGTTCGAAACTGTGTTTTTTCAGTTCAATTCTGTTTGTACAGAATTATGGAATTCTTTTCTTTACTTTTCAGGTTTAATTGTGGGTGGACTTGCTAACATCTCTGATACAGAAACAAACATTAGGTCAGTCTTCTACTTGTATTAGTTTAGTTCTTGTTATTATTGTCATCATTATTTCTTTTTAGGGTTTGGACTCCATTATAATCATGAATGTGGCCTTGAATGATCGCAATTCTCTACCTGCTCTATTTTGCTTGCTTGTTTGCTCAGGGTTTTTGTTTATTTATTTGCTTATTTGTTATGTTCTGCTCTTGCAGGGCATGGTTTAATTTCCACGAGGAGTTCTTCTTCCTCTTTTTGCTGCCTCCCATCATATTATATCCTAACTTCAACTTCATTCCTGTCTTTTATTCTATCTTCAGACTTCGTAAATTGTTCTCCCATATTTCTTATTTTCCTTGACACTGCTGCTTCTACTCAGTCCGGCTTCAGTCTAGCACCTGTAATTCTTTTGATCCCGATTCCAAATGACAATTTTGTATGATGTATCTCAAATTTGGATGATTGCTGATCTTATCCCATTCCATGTTCCAGAAACCGTTCTTCTCTAACTTTGGAGCAATTGTTGCGTTTGCTATATTAGGAACTTTTATTTCTTCCATTGTTACAGGCATTCTGGTGTAAGTATATCTACCTTGCATACAAGTACTTCTCATGACTTTTGACAGTTTTTCTCCCTTGTCCTCACTCTTTTAGTGGCTTCTCTCTTCAGTTACCTTGGTGGTCTTGTTTACCTCATGTACCGCCTTCCCTTTGATGAATGCCTAATGTTTGGTGCTCTTATATCAGCAACGGATCCTGTCACTGTTTTGTCCATATTCCAGGTAATTAACTGCCCCATCGCATGCCAAGTTTGGCGTTGTCTTTCTTCTCATTCATCTTTTAGATACTTTGTGATAGTATGCTCTTTATGCAGTAAGAGATACAGAACGTAAGGCGAAGTTGACATTGCTCTACTGAGAACCTAACAAGCAGACCCAAAATGGCTTGTTTGAAACTTTAGAAGGATTTTGTTTCTAAATGTTTTATGGAAAATGTGCCCTATTTGGGTGGAATGCAGGAAAGTAATCTTTTTAGTTCTAAACCACCAGTGACCCTAGGCCCACTGGGCCAGGAATAATCCTGTCCGCACAGGGTACTTTATGCACCTGACACTGGCTGGTCAGCATCAAGCTCTATTTGACATTTGTTGGATATGACTGCGGGTTATGCAACTTATGGAATCGTTTTAATTAGCAGACTATGCGCTCGGGAGCACTTACATTTAAATACTCTGGCATCTCATGCTCTTCACGTATAGGGTGGAAGGATAAAAAAATCCAGATTCTTCTGTAGCAGGCAGCAAAGAGCAAGATTTTTGCTGTGGCAAGGTCCAATAGGGTTCAATAGAAAGTGGAGGCTGATTTTATAAAGATTTAAGATTTTCCTTTTAGTACACTATTTTGATTGCGTCATATCTGTCATTTAGTGTAGTAAGGGGCTTCTGATGTTTATGAGGACAAAATGGGTCTGGTACCCATCAAAGTAGTTGGATGTGGGAAAACAAGAGAAAGGAAAAACTGTTTTTGTCTGATTCATTTGTAGAGCACTTCACTTGAAATTTTTAAACATATACTAGATTTTATGAGGGACTTTCTTTTTGTCCAATTACTATGTGGGATTATAAACCTACCTAATAAAGTTATTAGTCTTCACCCATTGTTTCTTTCAATTTGAGGTAGAATTTACAGTCAAGTTTTACAGGAGCTCGGCACTGATGTCAACCTTTATGCTTTGGTGTTTGGAGAATCTGTCTTGAATGATGCGGTAAGTTTTTATTGCGTTATTTTCGTTGGTGTCTAATTTTATTTTGAGACTATAATGACTGGATGATGTTGTTCTCTTCGCATGCTGCACATTTGGCAGATGGCTATATCCTTGTACAGGTACGTAAGGTTCATGCTTTTAATCTCAGTTGATACCACGTGATTAAATTTCAGTTTTAGATCAAGCTGTATTTTACTTTGCAGGACAATGACCTTGGTCAAAAGTCGTGCATCATCTGGCCAGAATTTCTTCATGTTGGTTTTCAGGTTTCTTGAAACCTTTGTTGGTTCAATGTCTGCAGGTTTGTCTTCATTTTTCCATTTTGGTTATGTAATTAACCTTCTTTAGGTGTGCGTGAAGTCTTTGTTTTCTTTATTTTATTTTTGCAGTTTCTGTATACTCAACATTTTACCCACTCCCTAATCACTAACTATGCATTGCATATGGCCGTGCAGGCGTGGGAGTTGGATTTATTTCTGCATTGATATCCTTTTACAATACGGACACTCTTAGACACAGACACAAATGTTTTGTTCTAAATGATTTTAGGTGATTGAACTTCTTGTGAAACCTTAATTCCTGGAACCTTTTCAAGTATGCTGGTTTGGATATAGACAAGTGAGTATTTATGTATCTTCATGTTATATTATTATTATCATTATTATTTTTGATATGTAGTGAAACCTTGGTTCAACCATTTTATTTGCTCTTGCTCAGTCTTCAGAACTTGGAGAGCTGCCTCTTTGTTCTTTTCCCGTATTTTTCGTAAGCTATCTGCCAGGCTAGTTCATTTATGTTCAGAACTTCAGTTTTGTTTTTCTGTCTATATATACTTAGACTAGTGGTGCCATCTTACATGAAAATCACTCTATGACTTTTAGGTACATGCTTGCAGAAGGTCTTGGCCTCACTGGTATAGTGTCAATATTGTTCACTGGAATCGTAAGTGCCCATATAAAAGTTGTCACTGTATATATATATATATATTTTTTTTTTTTTGTGATTGATTGAGCAGTGATGTGGGAGCAAATATATTCTTTTTACAGGTCATGAAGCATTATACCTATTCAAATTTGTCAGAAAGTTCTCAGCGATTTGTTTCTGCATTTTTCCATTTGATATCATCATTGGCTGAGACTTTTGTGTAAGTGATCATTTATTGCTTTCCTGTTGAGGGATTGTGCCCTTTCAATGTGACAGCGCCACCTGGCATTGACTTCTTTGTCCAATTGCAGGTTTATCTACATGGGGTTTGATATTGCAATGGAGCAGCATAGCTGGTCCCATGTGGGATTTATCTTTTTCTCTATTGTATCCTTGTGCAGTTCATTGAAAGACAAAAAACACATTTTCTTAATCATTTTAAAATAAAAGTTCCAACTGTTTTTCCTTAGCTTGCTTTGTGACCATCTCAGATTTTCATAGGCATTGCAAGGTACGAATTCTTCATTAGCTACCATGATAGGACCTTCTGTACTAGATCGAAATGTTTATTATGATGCCCTTGAATTTCTTTTTCTTACATTTTAACACCTACCAAACATAAGTTTAAAAAAAAAAGCCTACCAAACATGATTATCACATCCTGCTATTTTGTTGAAACTACTAATCTGGTCATGCTTTATGTAGGGCGGCAAATGTATTTTCTTGTGCATATTTGGTCAACTTGGCTCGGCCTGTGCATCGTAAAATACCTCTCAAACATCAGAAAGCACTTTGGTACAGTGGTAAGTGTTGAATTTAATTTCCCTAAAGATTCTTGGTTTCCTTTGTGTTTTTAATGCTAATGAGCTGTTAGTGTAAGTAGGACTTCGAGGGGCTATGGCTTTTGCCCTTGCTCTGCAATCAGTTCATGATCTTCCAGAAGGCCATGGTCAAACTATATTCACTGCAACTACTGCCATAGTTGTATTGACGGTACAGAAGTTCAATGTTTCTAAGTTATCTGTTCATTTTAGACTTCTTTTCTCATATTTTAGTACTTCAAATTTCTCCTGTTTATCTAAGCCTTTCAATTTTATAATGGTACTAATATTCTCCTCTATATATGCTGGTCTTCTAACTTCATAGATATCTAGTTAAATTATACTTTTGCACTGAATTGAATGAAGGATATGCTTTAATACTAAATAACCTTAAGGTTCTTTGCTATTAATTGAGATCCAATCAAACACTAATTTGTATAACAATAAAACCCAAAGCACTTTCCAAACATAGCCTCCACACTATTATAGTAAGCAGTCCCAAAGTCATAAATACAAGAATCTACAGTTGGTAAAGTATGACTGATGATGGGAGATTTTTAACTAGATAATAAAAATACGCAAACATTGGAGGGGGTGGGGGGCATCATCAGTCGGTGGGTGGGATTTACTCCATTTCATTCCATAACTTCAGCGCCAACTCTTATTACAAGTATGGCACTGTAAATTGTGACCAAGAACTCTGTGCCAGCTCTTTGCTTTTCCAGTTTTCCCTTCATCTTTCTTACTATTACTGGTATTATATTGAATTATATGGGGTGTCTTTGTTGGCTACTCCACTACTTGATATCTCTGTTCTTATGATCTGTATCACGTTGATACTTGATACTTGATACTTCAATGTTATGGGGTATCCTAATTTAATAGCAAATATTTTCAATGTTTATAGTTCAATAAGAAACAAAAACCTAACGACTGAAGAAAACATGAAAGAAACCAACCAATGAAAGATGGACTAGATTACTTTTCTACAGACAAACTACACCTATACTTAAACACACCTTTACCATAAAACTGCTGAAAGCAGATAACACATTGACCTGCTCTGTACCTAAATATTCTGTCAGCATACTTAACACCTGACACACGAGTCTCTCATGTAGTAGACTCCATGTAGGTTATTTGAATGCTACATTGGGAACTCATTCTTTTTGCTCCTAACTCTCCAAAAAATGCTTGCAGGTGCTGTTAATTGGAGGTTCGACTGGCACTATGCTTGAAGCTTTGCAAGTTGCTGGTGAGGGACATGATAGCTCCTTGGCCAACGTAAGTTTTTGTAAAGTGGCTTAATAGTTTGCTATGCACTATAGTTCAATGGAAAAATATAGAGTTCTACATACCCCTCTCTCTCCTTTCTTTTTCTCGCTCATTTGTTTGCTAGGAAACTCTGATTTGAGTCATATGGATGGAGACAAAGGATGTTAGTTACAGCTTCGCAGCTCCTAACTCTTTTTTTAAAACATAGGCAATTTGTTCAGGAAATTATTGAAATGCTATTCATGTTTGTGATGGCTATGCTTTTATCCCTCAAGTTTAAAACTTGGAAAGTTCCTAAGGTGGGGGTGTGGTTGGTGGCACTCTGATCTATCAAAAATCTAATAGAATTTCACTTCACAAATCAAGTGCATTTAATATAAAAAGTAAGAAAATTATTCTGATGGTTATATCTGATTTCAAGTGCATTTAATATAAAAATAAAGAAAATCATTCTGATGGTTATATCTGATTTTGTGATTTTTAGGCTAGAGCATCACCTTACATTATTCAACTTTAGAAGCCTCAAATCTTAGAACTGAATGAAGTACTGGAAGCTCATGAGCATGTAATTGATGTGATAATTCAAACGTAACCCATCCACCATCTACTCAAATTTCTCAACACTAACAACAATAGTAACAAAGCAATGTTTCAAGAAGTTGCAAGAATTCTAGAAAACAAATTCTAATTACACTTTTGGGTTCCTTTGACATTGAGGTTAATGGAGCTTGGGCCCACAAATCTAGGAGCTACAGTCAGCCTAACATGCCTTGCCATAAATAAAAATTGGGAGAAAAAACCCGAAAGATGCTCTATATTGACCCACGTGTTTTTTTGTTTAGATAAGCAATTCACCCACATGTTCAGAGCTGAGTCAGGGTTAACTTTTTCCTTTTCAATTTTACATTTCCAGAACTATGAGGTGAACAATGGTTACATTGCTCCTTCCTATAATGATGAGGATGAACCATCAGGGAATAGACTGAAGATGAAACTTAAAGAGTTCCATAAAAGGTAAGTCCCTGGAAATTTATCTTCATATGGATGGCTTTCACTTGATTTTTGTTGTTCATTTTGTTTGTCATTTCCCTCTACAGTGCAGCATCCTTCACTGCTTTAGACAGGAATTACCTCACCCCATTCTTCACAAGTCAAAACGGAGATGAAGATGATGGTATGTCCTAGCCCAAGCATCTTATATTGCGAACATGATTTCTAGGATCAGTAGTATTTTTTGCTATTGACTGAATCAAAGCAATCACTGGTTTGTGCAATCATTGAGGAACTAGTTGAACAATTCTACAGTTCTATTACTTCTTTTCATTCAGTTATGTTTCTTTCCCCCATGTTTTGATTACTTGTCATCTTAGACATTGGTGTCATGGTATTTAAAGATGGTTCTCTAGTTAGCTACCGTTTGTTAGTCATGATCCCGACTGTTGGATAGTTCAATTACAAGTGACCATACAGTACAATCTTAAATATTTGTCAACTAGGTAGTGTTTTCATTTCTTGTGATGAATTAATCTGAACCCACACATCACAATAGGGCTTATAATTTCACCCTTTCTCACGTTTCTGTTGCCTTTCAATTGTCTTATTCTTAACTTTGACATTTTGGATCATAACTTAGTGAAAATGGTATTGCTCACTTAAATTCTTAATAGTATTATTACATGTTACGAGTTCAAGTATGTAACTGTTTTTGCATTCAGCAGATGAGCTGCTCCCCAGTTCAAGTAGGGCAGGTTTCCATCACCATGGCTAATTTTTTCAGCAACAATTAGTTGACAAAAGAGGTGAAAAATACTTGATCAGCATTGTAGATAAATTCACAGATGAAAAATGCCCGACATGACTCTTTAGAAGTAGATGGGAGGATGACCTGGGGCTATAGGCATATATTATTGTTACTCCACGCCTTCCTATGGTAGAATTGGGGATACACAATGCAATTCCTGATGTCATTCAAGTGAAATCTTGCTCTTCGGTTCTGTATATACGGTTCTAAATATTAGTTTCTAATTGAACTGTTTGTTTTGCACTTGGATCTACAACTGAATGCAGTGCTGCTCATCTAAATTTTACGTTGACTGCCTTCATCTTATGGTTTTCTTTGTGGTCATCTGAATTTTCTGTCGACTTTCATCTTACATTTTGGTTCCTCTTTTTTTGTTGGCTTTTAACCAATAATTTTCGAACTTATTGTTGAAGCGAGGACTGTGAATGTGCTGAACCATTCTGCGCGAGGTTTGCTCGAAAAGATTCATTAAGGCGTGTTTGATAAACCTCGTGACTTGGTTTGTTCATTTGTAGAGCTTACAGACAGAATAAGCTAAGCTTTGAGCATGGCTAAACTCTGCTCAAGTAAACTTAGTGAACTGGCAAAGTTTGAGTATAAAACTAGTATCTAAGTTGTATTTAAGCTTGTCACGAGTTTGAATTTCTAAGAGTGGTTAGTTTGCAAGAGCGAAAGAAAGATTCCACTCCACTCGATGCAATAATAGCAAACAAAAAAGACTAAAATGTTTATAGGTCTAATACCGGTTTTCAACGTTGGGTTTTTTTATGGTTTGGGCACATATGTTCGGCTTATACAAATACGACATTTATTCTGGTGAAATATATATATAGAAACTCTTGATTTGATTTTATTCATATATTTAATATTATTATTTTACCAAAAATAAATAACTAATTGTTTAATTTTATTGATTTTTCTCTAACAAATACTAATTATTAGAACAAAAAGACAAATAATTTAGCTTTATCAAAACAAGAACTTCTACAAATTAATAAAATAATGTATGTAATTTTCGGTCTCATTCTCAATAAAGGTAGAAGTTATGGAACCAAATGAATCTAAACTTGGAGCAATCTTTAAGGTAATGCAGATTTCCATTAATAATGGAAGGTGTTTATCCATGGAAATTCCCTTTTCATTATAATTTAGGTAAAAAGGGGTTATTCGTCCCTGAACTTTTAAATTTTATTTTATCACATCCTTTATCTTTTTCGCGACACCCAAAGGTCCCTGTACTAAGTCCAATTATTTAATTACATCCCTACCGTGACAAATTCATGACGTGGAGTCGTTAAGTGCCACGTCAGTATGACACGTCAGCTTGACACGTGTCAAGCTCTTCTCAAAACGACAGTCGTATTTATTTCATTTTTTCTTTTTTCTTTCTTTTTCCTTTTTCTTCTCTTCACCTCTGCTA
>NBIL01106731.1:0-12787 GCA_002752925.1 Viola pubescens var. scabriuscula | reverse complement strand
ATGAGGACACCGGAGCTCAAGTGGCCCCGATCGTCAAGCTCGAAGAAGTAACCGTCACTACCGGCGAAGAAGATGAAGAGCCTCTCATCGATCTGTATGCGTCTGCTCTATTTCCTTTCGTTTGAACTCCTAGTGTTACAACTTGGCGATAACATTATTTGTTTGCGTTGTGTAGGAAGGCGAAGCTGTATCGCTTTGATAAGGAAGGAAATCAATGGAAAGAGAGAGGAGTTGGAACTGTGAAGCTGTTGAAGCATAAGGAAACTGGGAAAGTTCGACTTGTCATGCGCCAATCCAAGACTCTTAAGATCTGCGCTAATCATCTAGGTTCTCTTACTATCTTTTCTTTCTTTCTTGTTTTCCGTTTTTTGAATGTGCTTTTTGGTTTACTTCTTTGAAATTGTTCTCATCGTATAACTTTTGGCAATTTCAGTTCTACCAACGATGAGTGTGCAAGAGCATCACGGGAATGAGAAATCATGCGTGTGGCATGCTGCTGATTTTGCTGATGGCGAGTTGAAGGATGAACTCTTCTGCATCAGATTTGCTTCTGTCGAGAGTATGTGTTAACTCACCTTTTTTATTCTATCAGACATCGTTTCTCCCTGCTGCCTGTTGTGTCAGTCGATTCTCTTTAACATCTTGGAAGCTTTGGGTTGTATATAGCATTGTTAGAGGAAGAAGGAACATAGATTGGTAGTTGGTTTTGTTAATTGATCACAAATTGGAGTTTTGTTTTATGAATGAGCTTTGATTTTGGGGCTAGGATACTTAGTTGGTCTGAGTTGCTCTATTTCTTTAAAAAATAAGTTCAACTCATTTCAGTTCTGACATGGTAGACTTAAATGCTGCTGTTATAAGCATGATTGTTCTGTATCTTATGGTTAGTGAGGGCTTGATATCCCTTTACTCGTCATTTACTTTTATATATTTTGGTTTACGAGAACTGCATATTTAAGTTTCTGCTATATTGACACGTGTAATTTTGATTAGGTTTTTGCTGAAAGTGCACAAGTAAAACCATGTCTGTTGTGCTTTATTGCTGTGAAACGATAACTGCACTTATAGCTCGGAGATGTGAAACCTAGAAAAGATGGTCGTAGCTTTAAAGATAAATAAGATGCATTAACCTTAGTCCTATTGGTGTCATATACATCCACGGAAACCTGCTAGCTTGGAGGTTATTCTGGATTTAGTAGAGTTGTTGTTAAATCAAGTCTGTACGTTGATATTGGATGAGTGAGGAGGAGAATTGAGTGTTATACTGGTTTAGTCTGTTTTGGCCCCATGCTTTTGACACTTGTTCATCTCTAATGAGCATCTTTGTTTGTATTTTTAGATTGTAAAACCTTCAGGGATACTGTCCATAAGGTCGCTGAAAGTCAGGAGGAGAAAGAGGAAAGTGAGGAGGCTGCAGATGCTGCTGGATTACTCGAGAAGTTGACTGTTGAAGATAGCAAAGTTAAGGCCAAAGAGAAGGAAGAATCTTCGGACGCAGCCAAGGAGGATAAGGAGGTGGTAGGTGACAAAGCAGAGGCAGAGAAGGATAAACCAGATTCATCGGCATAGATATGAAATTTGGTAGATGTCTTCTTAAGCTTCCTACATACAAACTATTGAGTTTTCCGAGTGGTTACCGGAAGTTATTTTTCCCACAGGTCTGGGATTTGTTGGTTTATGTACACAGTTTATCGAGTGTTGAACCTTATGGGGGCTTTAGCTTTGCCCGTCTCCAGAGTAGTGCATCTTTGGCCCTTTTTCGTGGCAAAGATTGCGCATAACACTGTCAGAGGGTCTTTACTAGTTGGCAGTTTTCTTTTTTGCGTTGTCGTACTACGCGAGATTATTCTTTATTTTAATAGAGGTATTTAGTCTTAATAATTGTCGATGGCCTAGCACATTGTTAATTCGAAAATTTGTTTGTACGTGGACAATGGCCGCGGAATCGAGTTTACCGGACAGTGAACTGAAATTATGAAAAAACGTGGTGCAGGTAGTAAGCGGAAAGGAAAGATTCAAACTGATCTAACTTCCACCAAGCTCGAGTTTCATAGAATACTTGGGGCAATCTCGAATCAAAAGCCGTAAGGGGTTCGGCGACTGCAAAACTCCTAACCTATAAAGTTCTCGATTTCATACAAACAAAGTTTCCAAGACAACATTACATCATAGTGACGTTGTACAATGTACAATTCTCTCATTTTCTATAAATTTTGATGCAACGTAACTCCCTACGCAGTGACCAAACCTATGAACTCAGTGCTCCGACCCTTAATGATGTATGGAAAATAAGGACCAGCAGGCTATGTACAGCATTTCCACGCGGAAGATATAATGAAATAGAGAATTAATGATGTACACCGGTCTCGAAGGTATAAAGAATGAGAAAACCACACCCTCAAATCACAAACGCATCATGTTACCTGCAGTACCAAACAGATGAACACAAGTTGTGAGAAAAAAACAAAATTCCAAGTAATTGCGATGAAATCGCTTAATTATGACAGCTGCTATCAAAATAAAACCGCAGTGGTCTTTTGTCGACGTAGAGCAGAAGCTTACCCAAAATGGGGAAAGCAAAACTGAAGCAGTGCAGAGCGCGAAAAAGAATGAATTTCAAGCTAGCCTATTGCATCTTCAAAGCCTGTTTCAGTTGAGCAAATGCTGCAGGATGCATTCTGCTGATGGCTGAATTAAAAGATTCTCCATGAAGGGCAGCGCACGTTTGGAGATTCTCCTTCACAGAGTTCTCTAGTGACAGCTGCTTGATAGGGTCTGACAGTTTGATCTGGGAGGGGGGGAAAAAGCGCGTTAGGAGGGACATGAAAATTGGATTTCTGAATATGTATATTCAGCATTTCTCAGGTATAATGCAAGTATTCACCTGTCTTCTTCTGAACTCTTTGCTTGCTACAGCACTCTCTCCATGGGACCTGATTGAATTCACGGTTGTTAACATTGCTGCCCGACAAACAAAAAGTCTGATCCTAAGCTAATGAAACAAGAAATGCAAAAGCAGGAACCTGTAATCATCTTCAGGCGGGTCATCTAGCGCACCCAAAATTACAGTTGTGCATACACTGCAAGGAAAACCGAAAGCAAAAGCCAATGAAAGGGCAGTCGTTACAAACCATCATACTTGAACAATACAAAAGTAGATACAGAACTCGCACCTGAGGATTTGATCAAGTTTATCGAGCACTTGAGGTAATCTAAGTGTCAAAATTATTGAAAGGGCTAAGCCAAATGTCTTTCTCTGGGTGGAGGATGCATTATCTATCTGCATCCAACCAAAAAACAGACAAAGCAATGAAGAACACCAACCATAAACATTATTTTGAAAAAAAGCCACTGGAGGATACATATCAGTTCAAAAACGATGACACATATCTGCGAACCTTGTCAAGCCATACGTCAACCAAACTAAGAAGTATATTTTCCTCAAATGGAGTGCCCGATTGCTGAAGGAGCAACACCAGTGATGGTTCTGCTGTCAATTGTGCAAGATAATTTGTATTCATGACTAATATCCTTGCTAGGATTGCAGCGGAAGATGCTTTAACAGCAGTCTTGGAAGGATCGCGATCATCTCTTCCACTCAGACATATCACAACAAGTTTCTGTCAATAAGACGTGCATTAGATTCCAAAGGTAGTATACAAGAACAGTATGCATACAGCTTAGAATTAACTTCTCTGTGAATCTAAGCACAAAAGAAATACACTAACCTGCAAAGTGCTGCTGATCAATGGAGGCACCTCCATGGGAAAACACTGCGAAAGGACATAAATAATCATAAATTAGTAGGATCAATTGAATTTCCACGATGAATTTGTTAGTCTCTATATAAGCAGGCTATCACAATGAATAAAAGACAGTTATTTGTGAGGTTGTCTGATGCAATAAATCCTTACGCACGTTACCCTTAAGAACCCTAGCTGTGACAGTGATGCTTTTCAATTTTATCTTCGATTTTTTGTTTTCTTTCAAAATTCTCTTGTTAATTATCTCACAAGTTCACAAGCCATAAGATAACACTAAAGGAACAATGTTAACCCTTTTCAGCCTAGACACAGCAAATTCTTTCTTAAACAAACCAGTGCTCAGGACAACCTCTGTAGGTTGTTATGCATTATATTAAAAACCTCAACAACAATCATAAATGAGTAACTCAGAAAATCTACCAACACAAGTTGGAAATTACTTGCCTGTATTAATATATCAATGATAGGAAGAGCTGAAAGCAAGCCTTTATCATTTACATTTCCCACAATCAGATCAAGGATTTTTGCAACACTGGAAGCATGCATGTTTAGAAATTCAGTACCACCCAGGATTATGTAGCCCTCCATGATATTAACAGCAACCTGCAGTATCCACATACAGATATTATCAGCTTCTGCATAGACAGAGCTGTTGGCTCATCAAATGCATCTAAAGAAATTGGAACATGGATAGAATATAATGAAATAGAGCCACTTTGAGGGCCTACATATAAGAAATTGCATTGAGCTGCAAAAACAAGTGAGAATGTAACAGTATAGAGGAGGCCATAAAATAGGTCATCGACCCAATGAACCTAACCTGCAAATGATCAAAACTTCTTTCCATGATTTCCACCAAATATGGGAAGCATGCTAATAGCTGAGGCACCATTGCAGGAGCATATGAAAGTGTTGTTTCCCACAACTGCAAAATGATATGTTTAGTTGTTTACAATTCAAAGAATACTAAACAACCACTCATTTCTGGTGTGAGTGCATACCAGTACACTGTCTTCCAAAAGGTTGAGTTCATCAGGGCCATTTATATCAATCCCACTTTGCAGAATAGGCAACAAGACATGGTAGCAACTAGGAGACTGATAACCAAGTGCAACCACAAAGCTCCGAAGAGAAATGAGAAGTTGAATCTGAAGAAGACTCTCACCAGACGATTCCTCCCAAAACTTTTCAAACAACAAAAGAAAGCAATTAGAAACACAAAATGCATGTACTTGAGAAATGCATCACTAAGCAATTAGAAAGACAAAATGCAGGTAAAGGATGACAGTTGACATAAGATGCAAATAAAGTGCCAACATTAAACAAATTACGAAGTAGAGAGATCCATAACATCAATAACCCAACTCATTTTCTTCAACTTGTATATGCTCATAAACTCTATGATGGAGATGATTTTCTTTGTTTGTTATAACACTAAAAATAGCAAGAAATAAAATGAGGAGGATCGTGACAGTACCTTCTTAAAAAACTGGACCAACTTGTTTGCATATGGAATGATCTCATGGACATACCCAATGAGAACAGAGATCAGATTCAAAACCTGAACCTGAAATCGAATGTCAGAATAAAGTGATGTTAGTTGAAGTTATATGTAATCAAGAATATTCCTCAGTTGAATATTTGAACACAAAAAAATTCCAAAATTAGAAAAGGAAAAAAAAAAAGGTGTGTGTGTGTGTGTGTGTGTGTGGGGTAAAACCAGCAGCAAACATCTAACCTTTGAGTCAAACTCCTGAACCTCCTCCATTAACTTAAAGCATAAGTCATAGCAAATGGGGAGAAGATCGGTGAACTCTCTCTCTAAGAAATTTGCATCTTCAATATGCAAACACAAAGACCGACAAGCTGCCAGCTAAAGCAATGAATCACAAAGGTCATTGATCAGATGCGGATAAGGATCAGGCATCACACTACCAATTTATTGAAGATCAGGAAGAGCAAAAAGAAATGATGAAACATATTATAAGATAGATGAGCAAGTGAAAAATTACCCTCACAGACAGGTCCTTGTCTTGTAGCAGTCTAATCAAACCACAGTACACAGGTCTTTTTGTGTCATCTTTAATCTTCCAATGAGCAAATATCAGCATAGAGAAAAGATATTAAAACAATTTTTTTAATAAATTAAATGGGAAAGAAAACAAATCATGTGTGTGTTGAAGTTTTACATATTCACGCAGCTTAGGAAATGCCATTACCTCAGAAACCCATTGTCCTAATATTAGTGCTACTTTCCGATGGATGATACGCATATTTGGATGATCATTTGAAAGTTCAAGAGATAAGGCACCATTGAACCTGCAATCAGTGGTTCCACAAGAGTTTCATTGAAGCTTCCTCAATGGCAGCAATTTTGCAAGTACAAAATATGAATATGAAACTAGAAAACAAACAAAAAAAAGTTATGAATTTCAAGGGCAGGACATATAAATTTGAACACGCATATGTGCAAAACAGACTCAAAATGCTGGGAGCAACTATTCCCAAAAATCTTCGATGCATTCTACCGGTGATACACAATCTGAACTCCCTGCAAGGAAATGCACTGACTAAATAATACTGCTGTTATAGATAGAATTGATTACCAATCTTTGAAGCTCAGGTAGTTCGAAAGCTCATAGTAAACATATGCAGCAGCACCATAAGCAGCATCTTTAAGAAGAAGACCTGCAGTGATTTCAGTAACTGAAGCTGGGCAGGCATTCATTGCCTCTTGAAGAATGGATACCACAACAGGTCCCAACAGCTAAAAGAAACAACAAACATCTGTTGTGAAATTTATGGAAAATCATAAACTCATAAATCATCTACAAAAAATCCAAGTACCCACTTACTTGGCTATGGTTGTGAAACAAAATTATGTACAAAGCTTCAGCACAAGGCCTCAGTTTTTCAGTCCACTGAATCACATCCTGCTCATGATGGAAAGATTCAGGGTTTTGGTATAATTCCTCCAGATCACTTGCTGATAGAACAAAATACCTGGAAAAACATAAATAGTACACTATTATCGAGAAATTCATAACCTTAGGGAAGCAAATTCATATCACAACATCACCGTTCACATAACAATCATAAAATTGAACAAATGAAAATCAGCAAGCTGATAGCCTAAGTCGGCTACCAGCTTCTCAATCATGATATGAAATATTCTCCTCAATTACAGGTTCCTTTGAACAAAAAGCAAAAACTACCACCAACAATACAATAATCATAAACAGTTAATTGCATAGACAATCAAATGTCCAGCAATGAGGCAGAAGCTATCAGAACATCAAAATGATTCTCATGGTGGCAGCACTTAAAAAGAAAGATTACATGAACTCACAGTAACCAAAAAAAATACAGCACTACGCTCAATTTGAGTGTGATCTAAACCATCCATATGACTCACAATTGTTTCTTTGCTTTTTGTTTCTTGATTGTTTTTGCATTTTAGTAACAAGCTATAGCCTATAAGCAAACCACTTATGTGAAGCACAAGTCAAGGTGTTTTTACCTCCTTATTAACACATTACACAAAAGCACAATGCGTTCACTCGGAAGTAGGGAATTCAGAGTACCACCAACAACATTGCCAATATTCTTTTTTATCTCCTCCACTGTAATCCCGTATTCATCCATCACCCGACCAGTAAGGCTTGGCTTATATTCTTTACATTCAAGCACAAGCTTCACCATTACCATACATTGAATCAGGAATGGCTCAAATGACAACAGATGTGGCTCAGGATCCGTTATCTTGTTTAAACAGAAATCCATGAGAGGTGGAAGAACAGACTGATCACCAAATGAATAAGGATGCCTTCCCTGAAGTATAACTAAAACCTTCATCAACTTGGTGCACGCCCTTCTCACAAAATCCCAAAATTTAGTATGTTCTTTTTGAAAAGTTGAATCTGCAAAACAATACAACATGTTCAAGATACTAGTTTGCCTCTAACCAAGGACATCAAACAAGGGATAATGAAACTGAGATGGTTTCGGCTGCTTCTAGAGTTAAATTTTAGAAGTTTCGACTAAAGGTGTGACGTTCGCAAATACTTAAGACTTGGATTTCTGTTATACAGTCAGAGAGTAAAAGGATGCGAGAGAAGAGGGTTGCGGGGAGGAAAGAAGGCTACCATGGTTATGGAATCACAGTTACATGAAATGGCAAACAAGGGACAATCTTTCATAATTTCTCAACAATTTTCTACATGCTTCAATCTTTAAAGCTTAAAGTTATACTCCCTCCGTCCTTTAATAATAGACGCTTTGACTTTGGGCACGCATATTAAGGAGGGCCGATGACTCACTTCCCGAGACAATTTTGCCCCTTACTTTTTCTCGAACATACGAGCGTACCATTCATGTAGTTCGAGAAAAAAGTAAGGGGCAAAATTGTCTCGGGAAGTGAGTCATCGGCACTCCTTAATATGCGTGCAAATAGTGAAAGCGTCTATTATTAAAGGACGGAGGGAGTACTAAAACATCAAAATTTCCATTTCGAAACCTACAATTATTGCCTTAATGTCTGTCTAGGAGTTTTTTAGTGGCAGTTGTCAAACGAAATTGCAACATCCAGAACATTAACTTACAATATGGAAGCAATGATTGAATGGCATTTAAGAGCACTGGAGCAACTTCCTTCACAGGTTGGACCTCCTGAAATAATTTATTATTATTTTTGCAAAAATAATTAGTATAATCTTTCATATAGAAGGTAAATGAAACTCAAACACATTTTTTTTCCAACAAAGAAGACATAGCGGAAGAAGCAAATACTACCTGCATGCGTTTTGCATCACTTGGAAAGCCTGAAACTATCAACTGGCGTATAATCTTTGAACACAACAACCATCTCTCGCAAATTAGATACAGTTCTTCGTGATGATGCTCTAAAGAATTTGTACTATAGCTTTGAGCAAGAGTAGAAAAACCATGTAATATGGTCTGCACATCACTTTTCCACAAGCGCCAACTATAATCGAAGAACTGAGATGTTATCTGTCAAGCAGAAGGGAAAAGCCAAAAGGGAAAACCATTCAGTGGCTGAATACTCATGAAAAAATGTAAAGAAGTCTCTTTTGTTTTCATCTAAAGGAAAACCTCCATAGAGGGCATATAGACTGGTTAAGAATATATGATCAAATAACAACTAAGAGGGGAGAAGCAAGTACTTAGTGCAGTACCTCTGCAAAGTTCCTTTGATCAGCAGTGAGCCTCTTAGTTGATAACTCCTTCAAGGTTCGGAATAGAATCAAAAAAATTCTGTGGGAGGAAAGAACATCTGCTGATTGAAGCTGGTGTGCTAAGACTGAAAAGAGGTCTTGCCTGAATACATGAAATAAAGAAGTTGGTGTGTATATTAGTTAATGATGGAGCACAAATGAGTGATACATTGTCACAAACGGAAACTCACTGTGGAATTTCATAGCTTATGATGACAATCAACAAAAATAATCCAAGTTAGTAGTAAGTGCCATATGTGGAACTAATTTGTGCTGACAACAATTTAAAAATTATCTGAAACGGAAATCTCCAATCCTATGTTGTCATCGACAGCGAATCGAATCTCAAATCTTCCAAAATAATAGATGACATGTTGCGCTTAGAGCAGCTGACAGTTTTTAGTAAATTCATACCATCCATGCATGAAAATAACTGACCTCTGAAAACAACAAGCAGTTAAAGACATACCATTCTTTAGGGTAATCAAAGCGGGCAATTTTGGAAATAAGCACAGCCAACATGACAGCAACCTGTGAGCATCAAATATAGGCACGTCAAGAACTCCAATATACACTGGAAAAAAAAGGCAGTTAGCTAATTCAAATTTGACCAGATCAGAAATCCATGCTATCAGCGAATATCATGACCTTATCATTCTCCTCTCTCAGATGTGACAGAAGCTTCTGTCTCAAATGATTCTTCTCATCACCACTTATTGCACTGGACACAAAAAGCGCACAAAAATAAACATTAACACGCAATGTAACGTAAGATAATCCAAGAAACAATGCACTTCCTGTCAAGAGACCTACAAGTGAACTACATAAGCCTAAAATCTAACAGAACAAACGAACTGCATTAGCAAAAAAATCTTACGCGATTCCGCGCCTGTTCCTCCAGTACCGGTTGACGCTATTTTTTAAGTATACAGAAGCCATTAACCGAACATCTACTTGAGAAGATAAATCCGCAGCAGTTATCACTTCCTGCATAAGTATTCAAAACAAATTCAACTTCAACACAACCTCTAACTGTATCCACACGAGCTGGTAAACTATTAAATTATTCTTCATTTCCACATGCATTGCATAAGAATTGAGCTAGAAACTGTAGAAAATAGAGAATCGATGAGAGTGTGAGTGTTACCATGAGGCAGGAGCAGAAGCCTGGCCGGTTTTCTGACTGAGAGAGCGCCAACTCGGCCGGTTTTCTCACATTCTCGTCGCTGCTCATAGAATTAGTGAGCCATGTGTATATCGTGGATAAATCGGAAGCTGAAAGCGCCATGGATTCCGGCAAGAGAACGGAGTGAATGATCGGTGAATCGGATCGGAGTAGTTTGAAAGTTGTTTGAAATGATTTTTTTGCATTAATAGGCGGTTTTCCGTTCGTCAAAACGGTGCCGTGGAGAGAGATGGACCGGTGACTGATGACTGAGAGAGACGGAGCTAGAATTTAACTTCTTCTTCCTTTCGTTTTCTTGAGCGTGAAATGGAAGGCGAGAGGGAGGAGAGGTTTATAGTTGAGGCGTTTGGCCGCAATTATACTGCGCTGATTTGCTGCCTGGTAACTCAGCAGAGGAGTTGGTTTGGTTAATGTGTGGGCGAGTCTAGCTTTTCTATCGTGTGCCTACCTTCAAAACTCACGAGGAAAGTGACTCCGGTGAACTCGTACCTTGCGGAAATGGCACGTGGAATACCACATGAAAGTGTTGTACATACTATGCTGTGTGCTAATTTTTACTCTTTCTGTTCGTTTTGAAATAGTAAGAATCCGTAAAATAATAATTTTTTATCTTATTTTATTCCACGTTGTTTCATTTTTACTCCTAATTTCTACTCAAATTACCACACCATTATCAAATTAGGTTGATGCATAAATTTTTTTTTATCATTTGCACAGAATATATGCTTCGGAAAAGATAAAATGACAAGTATCATGAACAGTAAGAATCCGTAGGAAAATGACATTTATTAAAAGACGGAGAGAGTATTAATTTTTATGAATTTTTATGTTTTTTTCATATATTCTTAGTTTGTTTCATAATAACTTTTTATTATTTTTAATATATAAGAATACAATTAGACTCGATTCGGAGATGTCTCTTCTTATTTTATACTATAAAATTTCACTAAACTATAAATTCATTTGTTATAAATTTTTTATTCATTTTTTCTGTATATTTTAAAATCTCAAATAACATTTAACATTTAACATTTTGAAATATCTCTCCTCGTAATTTCGTACTAAAATAATGAAACAAAAATACATACTAAAGACAAAATTTGCATATAATGCATATGTGGTTGCTTAAGATTTATAGGACATTTTAGTATTACACCAGAGAAATGAATGAGTACATAAATAAAAGTGACGTTTGCTAAAATATAAATTGATTAGTCTATGCGTTGGTGAATTTTTTTTTTTAAAATCATTTTCTTTATGTGAGATATTTGGACAACTGTTATCTTTTTGCAATAAGAATTGACATTTTTTAGAAATAATAGAGCGATTTCATTAATAAAAATTATCGATACACCGAAATGATTTTTTTTTTTAGAAACAACGAAAAACTTTAAAATCAAAACAGTGTTCCAAGTGTAACAGTATAATAATCAAAACAATAGTTTCAACACAAAATTCTTACTTAAACTTACATTTTAATAACTACTTTCTATTTTTAAGAATTTAGTAATTTATGTTATTTAATACTAAAATTATACTTAATAATAAAATTATTTTTCTTTTTTGAACATATAAATATTTAAATAGAGAAAAAATCCTGTAATAATTTTATTAGGTTTATTGGATGTTTTTTTCTTACAAGATGATGATATTGCTTTAAATATTTAGGTAACATAAGCTAGGGTTTAAAAATATTAGGTGTAGTTTTATTAAGGTTGCTTTTTTAGGGGATACTTTTTTTTTATTTTTACTAATAGTCACGATAAGATACTTTAACAAAGAATAATACTTGAGATACTAACTATTTTACTAATAAAGTTGTACCAATTAATGCGTCAAGATATGATTGATTTATCCTTTTCTGATTAGGTTATATTATTATTTTTAAATAAATAACTACTAAATAAACGTGAAAACGACATGTATACTTTTAGTATATAAAAGTTAATAAAAGTATTAGTATCTTTAGCATTACACAGAAATAAATATATAAACTCGAATCATGATTTTGTACTTTTTCTCGAGGAAAAAAATGCAACATGTCTATCTAATAGAAGATGAATAGCATTTTTCAATTTATTTTTGTCATTTTAAGGATTTAACCCATAAGCTACTACTATTTTTTTTGTTTCCAATTTTAATTTTGGTTAGGATAACAATTGATTAACAGCTTAATACAAAATATATATCCCACCAAATCGTGTTGGGCTTTCCTTGGACCGATTTGTGTTTGGGATATGGTGGATGGAATAGCACAAGCCCATAAAATTTTGGGCCAGCTTCGGATGATGTCGTTCCGTTTCAGGAGAAATTATAGGGTGTACCGGGGATGACATCTCATACCTGTGAGTTGTCATCCCCTAACCAATAAAAATCAGACACATGTAAATTTTTTCCACCTCACTTCCTCACTTTCCCTATCCCTTTTCCTTTCCCTTTCCAATCTCCTCACTGCCAACCATCCTCGATCGCAACCACCACATCACCGCCGGCCTCTAACCACTCCCGGCCAACCATCCTCAATCGGACAGCCCACATCACATCACCGCCGGCCTCACCCTCTCCTCCCTTTCCCTTTCCCTCTCCTCTCCTCTCCTCTCCTC
>NBIL01106714.1:0-11747 GCA_002752925.1 Viola pubescens var. scabriuscula | reverse complement strand
GTCTTTCTAACATATGGGAATGAGAGAAAAAAATAAAAAATTATATTGAAAATTTAATTGTGTTTTATCTAAATTTATGGAGTATATTTTGGTGTGATTTTCCAATTCGCTTTGAGTTTTAGTGAAAGCTATTTCGGACCATATTTTTCGTCTTAGTTTGTAAGATGCCATAAATTGAATATAAATTATTTCACGTTTCACAAATATTAACATTGTTGTTTGAAATCAAGAAGAACAAAATTTTGGAGAACATAAATTATATATAAAAAATAATTAGAGAAGATCATAAATTGGAACAACAATGATAGTAAAATTGCAAGCATTATTATTTGTATACAAATGGAACCAGAGAAGTTACTTTGATTTGAGTATTGAGCACTCTCAGTAAGTAAACCCACGGCTCACTTTTACATAGATTCAAAGCTTTTTAGGACATTGTTAACATTTATTTTTTGTTATATTTTTCAAATATGGTTTCAATTTTATCACAACATAAAAATTTACAAATGCATGGCGGAAGATATTATGTCCATTCTCCGAATCAATATCATCCGTCACAGCAGCATTATCGTCTGCAACTATCCAATTCAAACATTTTTCCCCTTCAACAACGTTCATGTCAACATGAGTTTATGATTTTTCATTGACCACTACAACAACTCCCTTTGGTTGAACAACAACACATATTGTATCTAACACATCCTTCTCAGGTGGATGATTTGATTGTTCAAGACAAAGGGTAGCTCCGCCTCCCCCAACTGATCCAAGGCACCAAAATCTCCCGTAGATGCTTTAATGACCACACTCTTGGTCACATCAAGCTCTAGATACTCCAAGTACACAATCAACAATTCCAAGAACCGGTTCCAATTGCCGAACTCTGCAAGCACATCGAGAGATGCCAAATGTTGCTGTTTCAACGAAAGGAAATGCCAAATGTACTATATATTTTAACTTCTTTTTCTTATTGTTCTAGAGTTCTAAACATAATATTTTTTCAACGATTATTTGCTATTTACCTATATTATAAAGTGAAATACTTTGCTACATTTTTTTTTTTACGAATTGAAGCTAAACCTTTTTCTTTTAATATTTTTTTTAGCCTACATATTAGTGTGCTTATATATATATATATATATATAAAACTAAAATCCTTTTCAAATATAGTTGGTCCTTAACAGCAAAATTCTTCACCATTACTTGTTCCATTCTGTATATATTTTTTTAATTTACTGCTACTTTTATTGTTTTCAATTTAATTAATCAATTTTGTTTCTCAATTTGATTTGATTGATTCTAATTATGTTAATATAATATGTATTTAAAGCATTTTAGATCATCTTGGAGGCATAATTATTTTATAAAACAAGGCCTACCTTACTCCTACAGGCCCAAGCACTATCTTGATCTGGATCAGCCCATGTTGATCCGCATTGGCGCGAGCTAATTTCAGTTCGTGAGATCATCATCTGAACACGTGGCATCATCAAGTGGTTTGATGTGTGCGCCAATCATAAATTTCTCTCCTTAATTTCTTCTAATCACAACCATAGAATATAAAGATTTTCTCATTGTCCAATTATAGGTTCCTCATCAATCCACAATTTTCCCGGGAAAATGGAAAATCGCATTTTCCTGTTTTAATCTGAATCGTAACTAAATCCTATAAATCCCGAGAACTTATTACAATTCCCAGCTCCATGACCATCAAGGAATCCACCACGTGGCATAACACTTTTATTAAATAATAATCATAATTAATACTCCTGCATTATTTTATATATGATTGATATGACGAAAAAAATTTATTTTTAAAAAATTATCTAATTATATTTTTTTATTTTTTAAGATAACAGTTGAAAATTTAGAATAATTGCCCATTAATACTTATTTTTTTATTAGTTAATACGAGGAGTAGTTATAAAATAATTAGAGCTTTTTAATTTTTTAAGATAATATTTGGTATGCATATTTTCTGTTAATTTGACATTTATAAAATAACTGAGGAAGTAAATATATTGATATTATTTTTATCGTAATAATTTTGATGAAGAAATTAATCTCTTATATATACATATGTGAATGATTTATAAGAGAATCATTACCTACTAACATGTGAAGAAAATAATTAATGAACTTGTAATTATTCATAGGTACTTCCTATCAATAAGGGACAATTAGGTCTCGAGTAAATAATTGGAGATTTATTTAAACTATTACAATAATGACTTTTTTGTTAATTCTTTTTAACAACCTAGTTCGATTTCGTTATATTTTACACGATCTGATTTTATATCGATTTTGATCATACAATTATTTTGGTTATAAACTCATTCTATAATTTTAGGATACCGAAAAAAGAAACTCATTTTATATATTATAATTTTATTTGATTAAATGAACCTATTATATTTTTGAATAACTATAACCCATAATTTAAAAGCCACTAATTTATTTACAAACAGGCTAAACTAAATATCTATTTATTAGTTTTATTTATATATTATTATTATTTTTAAAAAATAGTTATGTTATTTAATACTTATTATTTATTTTTATTAGTTTTCTCTTTTTTGAAATCTATTAATTTGATTTGATAGGTTACTTCCATTGATATTTAAGTTTAGCCATTCTGACTTTTCCGTCCAGCACCCCGATAATATTCCACTCATCCAAAAGCATCTTTCTCATTATCCAAACAGGTACTCACTTTCCCGGGAAAAATGACATCTGCTCGTCTTAATTTCCTCTGATCACATCGGATAGTCTCTATTACCTCTCACCGCATCGCAATCCCCTAATGGCACTTCTTGTCCATTCACCAGAAATCGCCGCCGCGAAGATCGCTTTCAATCTGAAACCTAACCTTAACCCTATAAATCGCAAGAACTTTTCGGTGCTGAGGAATGGTGTCAAGTTTCGGTTTAGGGTTACAGCTAGAGCCGGTGTTAAAGACAGCGAATTAAGGGTTTTCGGAATGAATCAAAATCTGAAGTTGTACTGTCAGTTTTCGGCTCCGGTGAAGCAAGAAACGACGCAGAGCAAAGAGGAAGAGGAGAAGCGTGATTACTATCTCAACATGGGTTATGCTATTAGGAGCTTGAGAGAGGACTTCCCCGCTCTATTTTGTAGAGAGCTCAGTTTCGACATCTACAGGTTTGGGTTCTTCTTTGAATTAGGTTTTCATTCTGCTGCTTTCTATATGATACTACTTGTTATTGGAAGCTATCTCTGTGTAGAAGTTAAAATGAGACGTTGATGTTGTTAGAATCACTATATAAACTTAGCAGAGTGCTAATCTCATGGCTACCTACTGTTCTACTCATTCTTTACAGTAATATCAATCGTTCTTGGTCATGGGAACAATTTGTTCTGTTTGCTTATTGACTGACTAATGACTACTACTTGGAAGCAATACTATTCAATAAGTTGAAATCACTGATATTCTTGATTATATTCTCTTGATGAATGTTCCTAATTTCGATTACCTTCCCTATGGATCTTATGTCTATTTAGGATTTGGGTGTAAATAGGTAGTTTGCAGGTCTTATATGGTTCTTAAATGGTTAGACTTGCAGCCATCTGGCACATGTAGAATTATGCTTGATTTTCTAAGTATAGATGGTGATTGCAAACATATGTGATGTAGAAATATTACATGCTCGAATAAACTTTCTTCCGTAGACCATTGGTTACGAGGTATTTAGCTGTCTCTCAATTGTAGTAGATAGTGTACTTCAGATATGGAAATGCACGTTTCTACCTGTGAACACACACAGTCTCATGGATCGAGCACCCTAATGAGGGATATAGGCTTCTCTCAAGTTGTCCTAAATAGTTCACTTCAGATACGCAAATACATGTTTAAGCACCCCCTTCCCACTATGTAGTGCTGCTGTAATGAGATTTCTGTTTTAAAATCTCTGCTGATGGAAATTTATTTTCTAATGCAACCTTATACCTTTTACAGGGATGATATTATATTCAAAGATCCACTCAATACGTTCACTGGCATTGAGAACTATAAGTCAATCTTCTGGGCTCTACGGTTTCATGGGAGGATATTTTTCAGGGCTTTGTGGGTTGATATCATCAGTGTTTCGCAACCCATGGATGGTGTCATAATGGTTCGATGGACTATCCATGGCGTCCCAAGAATCCTATGGGAAAGTCGTACTCGATTTGATGGCCTCTCTGAATACAAACTTGATAGGCATGGGAAGATCTTTCAGCACCGGGTTGACAACATCGCCTTCAATTCACCTCCAAAATTTAAAGTACTTGCTATGGATGAGCTAATCCAGTCTGTTGCTTGCCCCTCGACCCCCAAACCAACTTTTTTTGAAGTCTCATCTTCAGAGAAAGATCAGAGAGTTCTTTCCAAATTTTGGTACATGATTGACTAGATATCGAGCTTGAGCTTTTGCTGGTGAGTGTTTCCTGTTTATAAGAATTGTATAAGCTGTAACAACAACATAGATTTTAACTTGTTTTATGAGGTATTACTTGACTGGAGGGCAATTATTAGTTGTAGCAACTAGCAAGCACTGTCCAATAATTCAATGTACTGTATAAGTATATATAAGCTTGTATATACGAGTAATGTGGTTTATGAGTCAAAATCTTCTCCTCTATTTTTCTTTTTGAACTGGAAACAGATATCTTATAGTTTCATTGTTCTTTGGACATCCTAGCTATTCATGTCATTTTGTGACAAAAGAAACATTTAAGAGTTGATCAATATTTGATGATATTTTGAGCATTTTGTAGGAAGTTGCTCCTCTTTTTTTTTTTTAAAATTGCTCGTAAAAGAGTTTATCGCCTTAAATTTTGTTGTATATAATCTCTTTTAGGTCAATTTATTAGGTCATGATTAATCTTATTCGTACAGCGATGTGACTACTATTAATACTTTCAGGCAAATAACTTTTTCCTTAGTGCCTCCCCACCAATTCTTCCCTTTCAACTAGCAAAACTCATCATAACAAACATGATGGAGAAAAATCTAACTATGATCTTATCATTGTATGTCATGAAACCGTAAAGAATAAGTAAAAGAATACAGAGCATCCATGTTATCATTACCGTTTTTATTCATTGCCTATTACATTTACATTTCAACCAAACCATAAATCTCACCCAAAACTGATTCCATACGAGAAAATCAAAACGGGACCCTCTTATCCACTCATCTCTCGAGGGTCCCATGACCACAATAATAGTTCCATGAATATAAATCCATAAGCATCATTCCTACATGATTAATACAAGTTGGTGGCAGCTGTCAGCCCACTTTGTTTCCTCAAAATTTTCTTCTATATAGAAAAGAAATGCATTCCAGTTCTGTCCAAATTCATGACCAGAGTTAAGAGGCAAACCTTTTAATTACACTTATGGTATCTCTGCCGTGGATTAGAACTAATTATGTTTGTATTCTACTTAACTGCTAAGGAGTTAAGCACTTTCGATACACAAGATTACACCGATAACCTTTCACTTGAAGAAGTTAAAATGTCGAATTACTCACACTCGATATGTGCTCTTTATTTCTAAGTAAAATTTCAATAAATTGAGAGGATATTGATATTATCACGACAATTACACAAGAGTTTATTTCTTGAACGAACATGGGTATACATAAGTTGAATCTTGAAACCATTAGATAATATTTTAATGAATTCCTACCTAACTTTTTTATAATTACGATATCATCGAAACTCTATCTGATGATGGAGACCTTGATTGTTTTCGCACTCTTTCGTTTTGAGAAACCATTGATAATTCAACTAATCAATGGAGACTTCGAACCTTTACTTCAGGATAGAACAAGAATTCAAGAATTAAAAGCCTAAAAACATAAATGGGCTTTTATTTCATGACTAAAATTGTACCTAACCCCTCACCTCACCAGTCATCAGCTGACCCCCTCAGTTGACTCAGAATCAGGGGCAATCTCGTCTTTTCATTGTAACAGCCCACTGCCCACCTCCTCAACAGCGACGTTTGCCGTTAGTTTTTAATTTTTCAGTGAGGTCTGCAACTACCGCAAGAATCCGCAATAAAGAAGCAGCAGTAGCACAAACAGAAACGCATCCAAAAATAAATAAATAATCAAATAATCTTCCCGTCAATGTCATTTTCGCTTCCGATTAACTCCAAAAGTACAATTTTCTCATTCCCCGCTGGAATTGCTTCTACTTCACTCACTCCTCCTTTCTCTCAATTTCCGCTCACCTTTCTCACCATACGAAACCTAACTCCATATCTAACCATATTCATTTATTAATTCTCATGGTTTGGAGATTGCGCTATTAAATTCTTTAAAGAAGAGTGGTAACTGATAATTTCATTTAGAGCTGATAACAATGGAAGTAGACCAGACGAGACCGGAGAAGAATTCGGCGATGACTTTCGATGAGGTGTCAATGGAGCGTAGTATGAGCTTCGTCAAATCCTTGCAGGTATGTGTGCTGGTACCGCCATTGATTTGATATATTTTTGGTTTGTGACTAGATCTTGCTGTTCTGTTGATCTGCTCATGGAATCTATCCTTATGGCTTTGTTGGTTTCGTAGGAGCTGAAGAACTTGAGACCTCAACTTTACTCTGCTGCAGAATATTGTGAGAAGTCGTATCTTAATAATGAGCAGAAACAGACGTAAGGCTTGTTATAGCAGTTTTTGTTATTTTATTGGGTTGATTCAGCGAGTTGTTTAGTTCATTTTATTGTAGGAGAATTCCTACTTGGACTAGGATTGCGCTACCCTTACTATATGTTTGTGATTTTATTTGATTGATTCGGCTTGTTGTTTAGTTTATGTATTGTAGGAGAATTCCTACTTGGACTTGGATTATGCTGCCCTTACAAATGTTGTTCATGTCGCATAGTTTTCGGATTCATAACACTTTAGGAAATAGCTTAGGTTATAGTAACTGAGTTTCTGAAAAGTTACGTTGGATGTGAGTTGGAAGATGCATGTAGTTGACTACTGTTAGTTAACATGATAGGCTTCAAGGTTGCTTTACTTTATTTAGGGTACATTTTGCAGAGGTTACAGACCTAAAGATGGGATGTTACCATTTCTTGAGTGCTTATCTGTGTGGTGTATACTCGAGTCAAGGGCGTTTAATTGAACTTGTTTAGGCTGGTGCATGCATTTTCATGTGTTTCTTCGAACTGCATGATTTTGTTCTCTGCGCATGCTATAAAATTGTCTTGTTGTCATGGTATAGGGTACTTGACAACCTGAAAGATTATGCTGTGCGAGCCCTAGTCAATGCTGTGGATCACCTTGGAACTGTAGCATACAAGTTAACTGACCTTCTTGAACAACAAACTATAGATGTCTCAACCATGGAAGTAAAGGTTTCTTGCTTAAATCAGGTAATTCCCCATCAGCCTGAATCTCTCGCAATTGTAAGTGAATCAATTGCGTGGAACTCAACTAATTTAATTGGTGGATATCAGCAATATCTTACATGCCAAACATATACAGACAAGGAAGGTCTTAGGCAGCAGCAGTTATTGGCATTCATCCCACGACACCATAAACACTATGTTTTACCTAGTAAGGCTTATTTTAAACTTCTTGTAGAGTTTGTTGCTGGCCTGGAGTTCCTTGCTTCCTTTATTTTATATTCTTTTTCGCTGTCTGTGTTAGATTCTGTCCATAAGAGGGTACAATTTAGCCCACACATACAAGTTGATGCAAGGCAAAGTCATTTTCAAGCTAGGTCACGTCTTCAGCCTTCAGGTAACAGGTTTTCCTTAGGAGGCACTTGCTTTTTATGATTGCTTTTTTTACCTCTTTTCCCGCCTTGAATATACTGCTCCTTGAGTGTTATATTACTTACCAAACTATTTTAAATCAGGGTCCCCAGCATCAAAAACCCTTTCCTGGCACCTAGCCTCTGAGACCAAACCGACTTTAAAAGGGGCTTCAAATGCTATCAATAGGTTAGCCCATATAACCGGTTTCATGCTCTTACAACTGCAAATAAACAGCTTTCTTTTGCATTTTGTTTGCTGATAATGACATCTTGAGAGCATTAAGTTATTTGGATTTCCTCATTGTGCAGCACCGAAGACTCCAAAACTTCTGGAAATTCTTCTGCAGCTTTTCAACTCTTTGGTATGTGTAAAATGAATATTAGAAATTAGTATCATGTACTTCATTCTAGCAAACACTTGAACTCTTATGCCTGCAGTTAAAGAAGAGAGTGCACGAACAAGATCCTCAGGAGGTCCTGCTCCGCTATCAATTGGAAGTCCTATGTCTAGTGCAATCATGCAAACATTGGCTACGCCACGAAGGGTAATGTCAATATCATCTATAACACAGACATGTCCATTATCATTCTAAGTGCATGGTTGTAACCAACTTTTGTGCATGTTATTTCTTGAGATTTTCAAGTGTTTGTCATTGATCCATCAATACTTCTCATGTTATAGTCTCACCTTGTTTGGCCTATTTCTGAAAGCATGAAAGTTTCTTGGAGATTGTTGGGTTAGTTAGAGAAAACCATACCAAGAATCTTTATCTCAAATGTAGGTACTAATAGTGCATTATATCTAAGCTTAGGTCTATTTAAGGTAACTTACCTACTATTGTTGAAATAGCAAAAATTCCCGGCTTTTGTGGTTTTAATATGTATTCTTCATTTGTTCTTAGTTCCCCTTTCCCTAGTACTGCCAAACTCATGTAAGGACAGTTCCAGAGCAAGTTAGACTTTGGGAGGGTTCATGTGATTGTCGAAGAAATAGGATGAACTTTGTACCTGGTAACCGAAAAGTAACAGTTAGGCTTCATTGACCAAACATGCTGATTGTACAACACTTAATGTAACTTGATAGAGATTGCAAAGTCTAAAGAACCAAGTCCAAGTCTGAAAATTGTTGTTGATGCTGACATACCTTGAACAAATGGCTCCAGCAGGCTACCCTTTTCTTTACTCTCCTTTCCTTTGGAATATGGAACTTCAACATGGTTGATTATATTAGGACTATACCATCCACGGTACAAATTCATTGAATGCTAGCTGCTGATTTGGCTTCTTTTTTTCTTCTTTAAGTGATCTTTTCAAACTCTGAGGTACGAATACTCGGTGATTCGTTGCACTAACTAGTGAATTGTGTATATCAAGAAACTTGAAGTCTTACTTATTGTACATCAATCTGCTAGTCAAGTTAGCGTATTTTGGAAACTTATGGACATTGCACTAGTTGGATGAAACGTGTGCATGTGATAAACAAATGTCACCAGAGCTTGTCTTGAGTGTTTCTAAAAAGTATTTTGTTTTGGTGATTCACCAACATTCCAATATGGTGTGGAAGAATTAGGAGTGAACTGGGAATGCAAGACACTGATGGACTTGTCCTTCACTCATCAGTTACTTCAGTGTTGTTTTAAGACACTTTTTGGCGAGTTCATCAACTGAAAGTGTTTTATTTTCCTGGGCCATTGAAGGACATTCAAGTGTGAATCAAGTTTGTTAAATTTCTCTGCGTGTTTGGTAATAGATAGTCTTGAGTGTTAGATCGTTTCATGTTTTGGTTAGTGTCTTTTAGGTTCTCTAATACAGGTGCATTCTGTGTTTCGTGCAAAACCCATAAGTCGGCGCACACCCCCCCTCTTTGAAATCTGCCTTATTAGTGGGGAAAGCTTACAATTTGTTTCTCTGTGCAGGAAATGTTGGATGCTTCTAAACCTTTGACTGCATTCAGATCATTTGAGAACCCCAGACGTGAAATTGTGCGTGCCCCTGCTCGCAGCAAAAGCATGCTATCAGCTTTCTTCGTCAAGCAAAAAACACCAAAGTTGAAGGCTGGCTCTGTGTCTTGAATCCTCTACAAAGCCAGTCAATCCGTATTTGCCACTCCAGAATCATCCAAACGTTGTGGCGGACTTGTCAGTAAATTTCTAATACGCTTGTCGATAGTGAGCTGTTCTCTAGGTTACTAGTTAGGTTAAATGTTCAAATTGATATTATTTCTTCCTCTCCAATCGTTAACTTCATTCTAATAATGAGCATATTGTGCATAAGAATCTGCTAATGAATATGATCAAGATTGCCAATGTCTGTTTCTGGGTTATGTTGAATGTTGATAAGTGTTGAGTGATGGTGGCTAACATTTGGAACTTCGTTTGAAGATGATAATGCAACGTGGAATGAGCGTTACTGTGGTGTGTCGAATGGCGTACTGTTCTGGTGTGAGTTGCTGATTAATAAAACCAAGAAAAAGAATACTCTTGGACGACGACAGTTAGTTAAGAAAAACTGAAATTGGAGGGAACAGATAAACCCCTTCTCTTTGTTCCTATTTTATTTTAGTTTTTCAGTTTTATAAAAGGTTATTGACGCATGACTCATTTGGTACTTTTTTTTCTTTTTGGTTTTAAATGGTAAAAAAAATGTCACATTTGGCACCTCTCCTAACGCTGTTACTCACTCATCGTTAACCGTCCTACGTGGTATGACACATCGGACGTCACGTCACTCGCTGTTAACATGTCATGCTAAGTCAGCAAACTCCAAAAAAAAAAAAATATAAATTTTAAGTCATCTTCTCTTTTTTCTTATTCCTTAATTTCTTTCTTTTCATTTCCTTTTTCTCTCATTTCCCTTTTTTCTTTTTTCTTTTTCATTGACTACAGATCTGGTTTTTTTTTTTGTTGTTTCTGACTTTCTCATTGCTTCTTCTCCTTGAATGACTTTCTCATTCTCAAAAATTTACACCGAATGATACTCTCTCTGATATGTTTCAGTTCTCCAATAAGACAACATTTACTTTTGTTTTTTAAGCAGTCCAATTTTCATTTTCAATGTTATTTTTACATTTTTAATACAAAGAAGTCAATTAATAATATTTTTTGGAATCCGTGATTAGTATTAGCTTATTTTATAAAATTGATAAAATTAAAATATAATTAATTGTTAAAATACTCTTAAAAAAAGAACACCTAATTATTTTCTCTATCTTTATATTTTCAGGTAATTTTTAGTTTTCAATATGGAACGAATTTTGATTCATTTCATGGTTCAGTGGAGTAAAATTAATTGGATTAGACGGCTAATAATTAATCATATTTATATATTTATGGTACCCAAACTGAATTAATTGCTATTAGTGGGAACTGGGAAATAGTGGAGAATTGAATTACTTTTCCAGCAATCAAGAGCACTTAATTGTTTCTTAATCCCGGTAACATATATCAAAACGTCATTTGTTATGTAACAGAGGGAGTCTTTTCTAATTCTTGAAAATTCACCATACCTTTTGCTATTCTCAACTTCACTTCGATTTACGTTTGCTTCCGTTGATTATTTCTGTTGAAGAAATAAAAACTACTCGAATTTTTTTTAATAAAATGATATTTTTCGCTTTGAGTTTAAACCCGTACGGTTTTCACAAGCCTCTTTCCAGAAGTCCTAAATTGTCAAGATATTATCTTACACCTATAGAGATAATTGATGAGTTAGAATAGGACTCATCATAGATTCATACATATTGTACACACTATATATATATCTGCAATACACAGGCGATGCATCTATCAGCTTTTCCAGAATTCTTTCCCTGACTTTTATTTCCTAGTTTAAGTAGAAGAAACCGA
Source organism: Viola pubescens var. scabriuscula (assembly GCA_002752925.1). Classification (NCBI taxonomy): domain Eukaryota; kingdom Viridiplantae; phylum Streptophyta; class Magnoliopsida; order Malpighiales; family Violaceae; genus Viola; species Viola pubescens. The sequence continues at coordinate 133 of NBIL01106714.1, read as the reverse complement.
AATCCTTACCCCTTTTTTTTTCTCTCAACTTTAGCTTGATGCCCTTTTGCTTCACTTTGTAATCCTTACTCTTTTACTGCTCTATTGTCATAAAAAACTCACATACCTCTGTCCAATCTTCCCTCCAGTCGTG
>NBIL01106692.1:0-20141 GCA_002752925.1 Viola pubescens var. scabriuscula | reverse complement strand
ATTTAAAATTTAAGTTAATTTTCTACTCATAATGATAAATAAAAAAATAAAAAAATAAAAAAAAATTATTAACTTTATAATTCCTTTCTATATATATATATATATATACACGCGCACATAATTTGTTTATATTAAAAAATAAAAATAAAAGAAATGCATAGCATAATTTTTTATATGGTAATATTTGCTCCCTTTTCAAGAAATCCGGTCTAACTTTGCCACTGTATGGAATGATCAAACTTATTCCAAAAACTAGAAAATATTACTCGCGCTACATTGTGCGTATAGGGGATGTAGCTCGAGGGTAAATTTGGAAAATTTTGGGGATGATATAGTTAAAAAGTAGATTTTTTAGGGACTGACATGCTTTTTAAGTTTTACAGTACTGCTAGCTGGTCTGACACTTAAACATGAATCGCCTGCCTGAAATTAAAAGAACACATCTCTGTCACGAATCCAAGATTTTTTTTTTTCGTTTTTTCCTAAAAATTAAAAAAGAATTACACCATTAATTATAATTGGTTACACCATTAATCCAATGGTTAGTAGTAGTAATTATCAGAACAGTATAATCGGTGAATTTAATAGACAACTAACTAATAAAATGCCCGCATCTTAATTTGTACCGGAATAACGAACATGCCTATGGACTGTGGTATAGGCTATAGGTAGCTAGGTACTAGGTAGCGTAGCACGTACACCATTAATGGACATTCCTTTATTGAAGGAGATAATTATTAGAAACCTAATGATTAGCAACTTGATCCTAGGTTTATCTACCCCAAATATACTCATTACAAGCTATTGTCTAGAAACCTCAGTTATTTTATGTTAAAAGCAATTCTTTTCAACTACATATCCTATTAGAGGAACTTAAAATAAAAGCTATTATTGTTATAATATTTGCGATTGTACGAATACATATATTTTATAAAAAAATTATACATTAATAAATTGTGCTATAATTTTATGTGCTCGGAAAAATGATTTTTCCAACTTGATCTGTTTCATTTTTAAACAAAATTGAAATTTGTGAGAAGAGTTCTTTATTACCGTGAAATAACTAGTTTGTAAAATTAATAGGTATTTTTCTTATCTTTAAATATAATTGTCGTAAAAGATAATCAAAATAAAAACTAATGTGATGATTAATACCGCAGTTAATTTACATTTTTTTATTCATTGTGTAGTATAATTTTACTCTTTTTTTTTTAATGTAATTCGACAAATACAAAAAGATATATCCAATTAGAGTAGCTCACATCTTCGGTCTCCACCAGCATTAATACTAATTAATTAACCACCCAATTTTGGTGTCACCATCTTTGAAAAAAGGTGAGTGAACAGAGTAATTAAAATTGTAATTTCCGATATGAAAAGAAAGAAAGGAATATAAGTGGAATTTCATTTATGCGGTTGATTTCAGCTTGAGACTAACTTATACTCCATCTATTTCCTATTAAATGACTTTCTGGAGTAGTAGAAAAACGTAAGCCGTTAATTTACGGACTTATTTTATTCCTCATTGTTTTATTTTTTCTTCTAATTTCCACTCAAATTACCACACCATCATCAAATTGGGTTGATTCAAAAAAAAAAAAAATCATTTGTATAAAATATATGTTTCGAAAAAAATAAAATAACAAGTACTCAAAATAGTAGAAAAACGTAAGAAATTATCAATTATTGAGAAACGGAGGGAGTAGATCTTAAGGTTTGCTTGCACGAGTCAGTTTTAAATTTGTGTTTTAAGAACACACATCTTATATCTCTTTTAATAAAATGAAAAAAAAAGAGAGTTTTATTTCAATCAAATATGATAATTGGTCCACAGATACTTTTTGGTTGGTAAGTAAAAAAGTTACTAACAACCGTCACTCTCTCAAACATTTTCTTCCTTAAAAACAAAATAGAATAATAATTGTACAAAATATGATCGGGGTTTATTTATTTCTAATTAAATTATATTGGTATTTTTATTTAAATAAATAATCATCGAATGAATGCGAAAACGACAATACACTTTTAATAAAAAAGTTAATAAAAATACTAAAATAAAATAGTATATACAAATAAATAAGTTAACAAAACATGGGACACCATAACAATAATTGACTTTGGATTTAATTAATTAAATATAAATCAACTCACCAACTTCTTATACTCATAAATATTTTATAAATTCATATCCATTAGCGATTTAGCAATAAACTAAAATTTAAACCATATTTAATACCCACCCCCTTAAAAAAAAGCACTTTTTTCTTAGTTAGTAATCCCATCCACATTCCACAATACTCAAAGTTCATAAACGACAAAAATCGACAATCCCAAAATAAAAAAATACAGCAAGCAGGTACATGTACGTGTACATTGTGCCGATTTTTATACTCTTTTTCTTCTAACCGTGCCGATTAATCGCCCCACAAGGAGTGTTCCGCGTTGCCCACATCACATCAAAATTCACACTATATAACAAGCACCATTACCCTCTTACCCCTTCATCTTCCTCACCACTCCTTCACTCTTTCTTCTTGCTCTGCTCTGCTCTGCTTCTCAAATACCCAAAAAACAGAGACCTAAGTTTCAAGCTACAGATTTTTCCAAAAATGGCCATGCTCGATGCAAGCTTTGATGTAGACAAGCTCACCTATGAGATCTTCTCCATCCTTGAAAACAAGTTCCTTTTTGGTGGGTACGATGATCCCAAACTCGCCAAAACCATCAATAATCAAACACCTGTCCATCAGCAAATCAAACCCGTCAAAAACAGCTCCGCAAGCAAAGTCAGGATCCTCTCCATCGACGGCGGCGGCGCCACCAACGGCATCCTCGCCGCCAGGTCGCTTTACCACCTCGAATCGTGCCTCCGCAAGAAATCCGGCAACCCAAACGCCTCAATTTCGGATTATTTCGATGTGGTTGCTGGGTCCGGCGCCGGAGGTATTCTAGCTGCTCTGCTTTTCACTCGAGCGAAGAACGGTCGCCCGATGCTCACCGCCGGAGAGGCGTTGAGTTTTCTGGTTGAGAACCGGCGGAAAAGTAACAAGTCGGAGGGGTTTTTCGGGAAAATGTTTCGGCAGCAGGGGAAATCGGGGAAAGCTCTCCGCCGAATTTTCGGGGAATGCAGTTTGAAGGATACCATCAAATCGGTTTTGATCCCGTGCTACGATCTCTCCACACGCGCGCCTTTCGTGTTCTCCCGTGCGGACGCAGTGGAGATGGACGGTTATGATTTTAAAATGAGTGACGTGTGCCTTGCCACCTCAGCTGATCCAATGCTGGTAGGCGGAGGTGTGGAGATGAGGTCCGTTGATAAAAAAACAAAGATCCTAGCCGTCGATGGCGGGATTGCGATGAACAATCCAACGGCTGCGGCTATTACTCACGTGTTGAATAATAAACAAGAGTTTCCGCTCTGTAATGGTGTAGAGGACTTGTTGGTCGTCTCTCTCGGAAACGGGGACTCGGATTTCGGAACCGGAAATCAGAACGCGACACCGGCACGGTTCGTTCGGATAGCGGGAGATGGCGCTTCGGATATGGTAAGATTTTGAGATGACAATTAATTTAATTAATTAAAAAGTTTACAGCTTATTGTCGTTTTGTGTTGATGGTTGGTATACTAATTAAATTGTTTATTCAATAGGTTGATCAAGCTGTTTCAATGGCATTTGGTCAGTGTAGGACAAGCAATTATGTTCGCATCCAGGTAATAAATCCCTACACATTCTAATGACAATTTGATAAAATAATACTTTTTCGAAAGTAAATTAGGAGACTCAAACTTGATGACTCGTTGTATAGAAATGTAAGCATGTTAATCAGTTGATTTGAAACCTGAATCTACTAAAAGTTTAGAATTTTAGTTTCTTTGCCACCATAAAGACCATTAAAGGAAAGGTACTAACTAATTTTTTTAACTTTGTTTAAACATTTCAGGCAAATGCTATTGTGGGGAAAAAATATGATGTTATGGAGAAATCAATGAAATCCCAAAAGAAAGTTGACATATTGGCCCAAACAGAGGAGATGTTGGGGCAGAAAAATGTGGAATCTGTGTTATTTGAAGGGAAGAAGATAGTTGAGAGCACAAATTCAGACAAGTTAGAGTCATTTGGTGGGGAATTGATCAAAGAGCAAGAGAGGAGGAAAACCAGCATTTTACCAGTTGTGTTGTTGAAGCAAGCATCAACACCATCACCAAGAACGTCATCTGCTACAAGTCTCTCAACTTTTTCATCAAATTAATCGAAAAATGGTCACCAATTATCCATATTAATTTGTTAATTAAGTTAATCTTTAATTAGTGGAGAGAGAGATCTATATATATAAAATCTTTAATTACTGGTTCTGCCGCTCGTGATGGAATGGAGACATCCGAGAATGAGCTGAGCTAGCTGCTGCTACTGGGTGCTATCTTGTTTTTGGTTTTTGTTTTTGGGTTTAGTGGTTTAGGTGTATGTATGACTTGTATACTGTAATATAGAGAGTTGGTTTTGTGCATAGGGAATCATCTGTATGTAGTTCTTTGATTTTGATTCATGAACTGCAAGATTTCAATGTGACGATTTTCTTAGCTACAACTATGTCTTGATGTCTATTTGTTGTTGGAGTTATGAGATTTTAACAAGGACATACTTTCAATTTATAACACCGATTTTATAATTTATTATCCATTTTCTTCTAACGTATGTAACTCTTATTTGTAAACCAACCTTTTGTAAGCTATTCAATTCCGACACATGAGTTGAAATAGTATATTGATCTTAGATTATGAACCCTGGAAAAGAAATAGGGTGACAAATTGTATTGTCAAATGTTTTTGTCTTTTCTAGTAACAACAAGCAACTTTTGTTTAATTTAAATTAGTTGGCGCCTTCCTTTTCAACTAAATTCTATGAATGGGACTTGCTTTATAAACATGCAAGAAAACAACTAAAATTAGGCGAATTAACAAAAAGGACCACTTGGGTTTAAATTAAAAAAAAGATTATGGATTGATAAGGATGTGTTTGTTTGGTATGAGTGGGAGAACATCTCAAATAAAAGAACTAGAAAAAGGAATAGGAGCATTCAAACGTGAATGAGTAGTGCCATTTGAATATTTAGAAAAGAGGAAAAAATCCTTTGCACTTGAGAGGTGTGGAAAAGCAAATGTTCAATTTAAAGTGCCAAATTACTCCAATCAAATTGCCTATCACATTAATATTTTGTTGCTGTTAACTCCCTTCATTCCTTAAATTAAAAAATTGTTTATATAAACCGATTATTTTTGCTCACTAGTCACTTATGATGTGACTCAGTCCCGATAGTTTATATTAATTTTATAATATTTTATTTTTACATATAAATTAGTTCAGTTCAATGCACTCTAAGTAGCTGACCTCTCTAAATAGCCGATTATGTATTTTTTAACATGAGAATGGCATGCTTGATTAAGTTCTAAGAAAGAAGTGGGCATGCTTGATTTCGTTTTCCACACCATAATTAAGCTTTACCTCCATTTTACTTTACGTGGTCCAAACAAGGAAAGAGTTGGGTTAGCCCTCATTAATGGAATAACTCACCTAACCTAACCTAACCATATAAACCAAGAAAGGCCCACGGTTAAATAAACGATTCCATTAATTATTGATCTCAATTTTTTAACCTCGCAAAATTGAAACCAATGAAAGCGCAAAGCAAAGAAAGCTAGTTCTCGAGCTTGAGTTCCCAAATTGCGTTTCTGTTTATGATTAGAAAGAATACCAGAAACTCTTGAAGCAAAACTTGCACTGCAAACTTCCACATTTGGGGGAAATCATCAATTAATGCAAAAAAAAATCATGAAAACAGTTCTCTACTAGCTAACCTACCAAACACGTGCAGGTAACAAAACCTGTAATGGTTATTCTGAATTTTGAGAAATTGTTTCTACTGATTTTATCATGCAGAGAAATGGGAAATGAGAAACCGGATGATTGAATAAAAATGCCGGGACGGAAATTGTGTGAACAGCTTCCTTCAGGAGCCATCACCCAGCTATGAACCCAGAAAGTGCTTGTACTTCTCGTCTTTGGAAAAGAGTACAGTCACTCAATGCTTGGCATCTTCCTCTTCGCAGAACTTCGAGTATGCGTCTGAATCCTTCAAGTTACTTAGCTCGCCAGCATCAGTAACTTCAACCTTCATAATCCAACCCTTCTCGTATGGGCTTGAGTTCACCTGGATAAGAACAAACAAGGCAAACATAACCAACAGGAATCAAACAACGAATATTCCAACAAAATGGTGTTTAATAGCCATTCAATTTGAGTTTGATCAGGTAGTTCATGATTAAAATACAAGATTACTTGGCATTTGAGGGCAAGAGGAACGACAGGAAACAAAATTGGCACTGGCCAACTCGTAAAATAGTGCCTTAAAATATTTAGTTTTAAGCAGAATTTAGAGAAAATCGCAACATTTGAAAGCATGGCAGAGAGGTCATTATTTTTCATGGTGTACACTGACTATAAAACTCTGATCCCCAACAATCTAGCAATCATTAAAAGACAAAAATGTTGCTGACACATGAAGTTTCAATCAACAGAGAGAGAGAACAACTTTTAGAACATTAACTTTAAAAACTCATCGCAAATATGAAGGCAATGCTACAAAATAATATAGCAACATGTAAGAGACTAACCAAACCGGGGGACTCGGTTAAATCGCCATTAACTTCAACCACTGTTCCTGAAACAGGAGAATAAACATCGCTAGTAGCCTTCACGCTTTCAACTGCGCCGAAACTCTCACCCTGTGTTAACTCTCTACCCACGTCCGGCAGTTCAACATACACAACATCACCTAAATGATCTTGAGCATGATCAGTTATACCCACAATGCCAGTTTTACCATCAACCTTCACCCATTCATGACTTTCAGCATACTTCAGATCCTTTAAAACTGCAAATAAATTGAGAAAGTGGAAGAGTCAGAAAGCTCAAATTCATATGATCCAGCAATTGACCTGCCAATCCCAAAAGGTAACAAGCTTCATATACTAGCAGGACTTCTGGTAAAAAAAATTTAAGCAGCAGCCACATGCAACAATATCACTATGAAATGTTAGTGAAGATTATACATGCATTAAAGACCCTGTGTTCAATCATGAGAGCAGCCACTACAATAAACACACAATGAAGGGTTGCCTCCAGGCTTACTTCTCAGGTCCCACCTTCAAAGGAACAGCCATATATAATCGTCCCTGAATGACACTCTTGTTCTCTGTTAACCTTAGACACGGCCAAAATGTTAATGGATGACGTGCCAAGCTAGGAAACACATTGATATGAACAAAAATAAATAAACTAGTACTTATGACAAGAAGATCATATTAATATGCCTAGAAAATAAATTATAAACGCTGTTATGTACACAATCCAACATTGATGGTTACCCATAAAATATAGACATCAGCACCACAGGAAGTTTGATGAAATGTATAAATCTAGATCTCTAGTATTAGGGTGATCTCCACAGCAAGACAGCTCGATATTATGGTCAACAAAATCTCATTAACCCATTTCAAGCGAATAAGTATGCGTATGTCATCCTTGAGCTGTTCAGACAAACTTTCTATTAGTTGACCTACAATACTCAAATCCTGAGGAGCATGATTAATATTTTAGTGCCATGTTGCCAATAATGCTGCCAACCATCTATTCCATGAACAAGAAGCATGAGACAACATTACTTAACAGAGATTAGAGGGAACAAAAGTTTCAACCAGTTCAGGAAAATCCATGAACCCTCGTGTCTGGCTATGAAAGCCATATTGTTTGAGATAAAGAAGCCAGAAAATATCGTGTGGAACATGGGCATTAGACATTTCTAAGTTGAATGCAACATTAGGCTTAGGAGAGATTCCAATTTCCAACACAATGATCAACTAAGGATCTCCATTTCTTCTTTAATTCATAGAAAAATGCAGGTAGTGGCACAGTAGGTGAAGACACTTCCCAAAAGCTATACGGATTGAGGCGATTGGGAAGCTTCTGTGATGATAAATAACATAGAAATCGGCTCACTAGAAAAGCAAAATTAGGGAAATACGCAAGCAGAAATACACTCAAAAAGCATAAACTAGAAAGAAGATCACAACTTTAATAACTGTGTGGTAACAATTCCAAAATCCTTTTAATCTTTCATTATATGACGCCAATTCTTCAATGCTTATTGCATTTCCCCCCATCATTGAACCCGGCAAAGCCAAGATTTAACAAGTAATGCATCCAATCGTGGTCCCTTTAAATGAAAATGCCATCATGGTGTCTAAGCTAGATGGATATTACCCTGAGTCTGAGCGAGGATTGCAAACGGTTGGCTTTAATCATGTCAAATCATTTTCGCTTATTTAAACTTGAAATTTCACGTCCTATTGAATCAGGACATTGCTTTAAATTTTGCAGAACAGAACCAATGAATCGAGAAAAAAAATTAATCAGTGCATTGCGACACAAAAACCAATCTGTGAACATAGGAGCAACAGAATACTACAAATGAAAAACAAAACAAAACAGTCACTATCCGATTGTTTCAATCACCACACCATCTAATGCGTTTTTAGACAAGATCAAAACTTTTGTTACGTACTCAATCCAAAACCAAAACCCAGATTCAAAAATCAAATCTTTAGCTTAAAAACAATCACAGATCAAACTTTCCAATGAGCCACCATCCGCAAGATCCACATATGCATTAAAAACAACGAAAACTACATCTTCCGTCTTATGATCCATGCAAAACATCACAAAAAGTCGAAAGATCATACAAGTTCAATGAGGAATCATTTACCAGAAGAGAAGCCTCTATGAGGAACTGAGATCTTTAGGTAAGAAGCAGCTCTTGAAGAAGCCCACAACAACCGGGAAGCCATTGAAGAGTGAGTGCGTAGGAAGGAGAGAGAGAATCGAAACAAACACGGACCTGTTACACCAGTATTTAACTTTGGAAACTGAAAACACACGCTTTACTAGGTTTACAACACCAGACTGCTGAGTGGTGACTGGTGTCTGTATCGTACCACTAGACTGCTACTAATATATTTTTAGAGAGTTGGTAGGGGTATGTATGCGTAGTTTGTTGGATCTCTTGTGGTCAAATTTTGAAATAAAAATAAAAGTAGGCCTGTGTACTTATTATATTTTTACATTACAGTCCAAATGTTTGCGCAAAACTGCAAATAGAGAAATCTTAACAGCAAAATATTCTAAAAATAAATACAATACACAAAAATCTAAAATGGTGGCGGGTCAATCATCAAATGTGTCAACAAACCCATTACAGAAAAAAGTTGGTGCGTGCTGACACTTGCTGGTGTTTGCCATCTGTGCATGAAACTAGAGCTCTGATCTGAGCTTCATTCCATTAATCCCTGTTTCTTATTATTTATTGTTTTCCCCGAACTATCAAATTATAATTCGGTTTAGTAAAAATTAATTTATCTACTTATCAAAATTAAACTACCGATTTTTTACTTTAAAAAATTACTATCAAATGTACGTTACAGGGAAGAAAACTCCAGGTTAAAACTGGTTTTATATATTACTAAAGTCTAAAATTAATTAGAACAAAGAGGGCGAAAAATCATCCAGTAATTTCAACATCTTGTGTTATGGCCAGGAAATTCCATAACAAGTAGGCCAATTGTTAACTACCAGTTAGTACTAATATCATCCAACCCATTTTATGCATAGATTTGACAGACCACCAATTTCATATCAAACAGTAACATCAAGCTGTTGGAAGACATTGGTGCACAAGATTAAAATTTGCAAAAAGAGATAAATTGCTGTGAAAAATGGTATTAATCTGCACACACTAAACCAATATGCATTTCCTTCAGAATTAGTAGTATTAGCTGCAGAAAACTTACAATGCAATGTGCTATACAAAAAGTTGTCAACTTTTAACCAAAAACTTTATCCATCATTTTTTCTTGTGAGTTCTCCAAGCAGCTAGCATTCAAACAGGCAAAGCAGTATTCATATCCTTATGCATTGTTCTAATTACAGTAGTAACCTGCTCAATTTGATCTTCGCTCGAACACGATGAGAGAAGTACTTTGGCAGTTCCTCCATCTGGGTAGCATCCAGCATCGATCATTTCTTCAAAAATCTCCAAGCATTTTGTGTATAGTTTCTTCCTGGAGTAGGCTCCTAACCTTGAAGTCCAAGTCACCACATCTGGCCTCAACTTCTTCTCGGGAAGGGATCGGAAAAGCTCTTCTACTCTGTCCATGAATCCTGCCCTTCCATATACATTGATCAATATGTTGTATGTGCTAATATCAGCATCATAAGGCCCCTTTTCCATTGCTGTTAAAACTTCCTCCATCTTTTCGAATTGGCCAAGGCGACCATACAGGTGCAGCATGCTGTTAAGAACAAAAGTATCTGGTTCGAGCCCAGATTCGGTCATTTGGTTCACAATGTCTTCACACTTCGCTGCATTTCCAGCCTTCGAGTAGGCACATAAAAGTAGCATGTGAGATTTCATCGTTGGGGTTATTCCTAGTCGCTTCATCTCCTCAAATACAGCTTGAGCATCTGAAATACAAACAGAAGCAGCTAAATCATTAAACAAAAATCTAAAGACATTTGGCATTAACCACATTAGTGAAGAGCATGGCAGTGTGTTACCGTCTTGAAGACCAGCTCTTCCATATGCATCTACCATGATATTGTACGAAGCTCTGTCCGGCTCACACCCCATGTGCTGCATTAGTGAAAAAATTTCTGCCGCTCCATAAGGGAAACCTGCGCGACTGTCAGGGCAAGCTAAGCTAAAACCTTCGATTCAATGATGCTAGTTCAGAGTTTCTGATTGCTTAAGGCAGGAAAGTAAAACACGAACAGGGAGAAGTGTATACATTTTCTTAACCACTTGAACCATATTATAATACTAACCTGTAAGCTTCCATAAGCGCATTGTAAACATACACATCAGGCTCATGCCCATCTTCTTGCAGCTGCTCAAATATTTCTTCTGCCTTCTCACAGAGTCCTTCCCTTGCGAATGCGTTCACCAGAACAGTGTAGGTGCAGATATTTGGTTTACATTTCTGACTTCTCATTTCATTAAACAACTTCAAGGCCATGTAAGATCGACTTGCCTGATACATAAATCATTGTATGTCATGCAAAAGAACTTTTGGTTCAGATATAGGGTTCTGATTCAAGCTACTCTATTATGTCAGCTGCAACTTAGCATGCTAACTCTAGCACAGTGCAATCAATATTCTCAAAACTGAATTGTCTACATTTTCCTTCGCGGTCAGGTCACAGTTGCGTTGGTACAGTGTTCACCTGGGCCCTAGATTTGAACTTCCCAAAGAGCATGTCGATCTCGTAAAATGATGGTAGAAACGAAGTAGTGCAGAACTTTATCAAGCAAGGAAAAGGAATGTACTTAAAACCCTTCAAGTTTGAAATAAATACCAATAATCTCACCTTCCCGTGTAAGTTGATTAACAATGTGTAAGTCTCGGTGGTTGGCTTGCAGCAATCTTTCCTCATTCGCTCAAAGATCTCGAGTGCCCTTTGAGGTTTGCCACCCTTCATCAATCCATCAATATAAGCATTGTATACAATTGCACCTGAGCAAAGTATGGCCACTTAAAAATTAATATGCAAGGTTAATAACCAACTGCATCCTATTGCAGAAGATACCATATTCGATAAAGGAATAATACTAAAAATGTTCACGAAATCTTTTCCAAATACATACTTGGAGGAAGTCCATACTTGCGCATTTCTGTAAAGATAGCTTCAGCCTTCTCTAGCACTCCACGTGTGCAGTATGCCTTCAGGAGAAGAGCGTAAGTATCTTCTGTAGGGACACATTTGGCTTCAAGAAGTTCTAAATATGTAGCTTCCGCCTTCTTGTAGAGCGATTTTTGCCCGTATGCATCTATAAGTAAATTGTAACAGATCACATCTGCCTGGAAGGAGCTTTGGTACAATATCCATTGGCACAACTGCACATTTTTCATACTGTCATGTTCACCGAGATAAACGAGATACTTGACCGAACATAATTCCAGACAGTAACAAGTCAATGCATTTTGTGTTGTGATTTCTACAGATAATCAACAAAATACTGACACTTTCATCAAACAACCAAAGTGGCTTTGACCCCGAGAAGAAGTTCGTATCATTTTCGTGATGTTCCTCGTTTCAAACCCTTAACTCACTGACTAGCTCCCAACAGATTGATAGTAAAAAGGAAATGCAACTACAAATGTCTCACCAACACAATAGGATCCCATTTTTTGTTCAAACGAAGCTGAACCGCTACATTAACGAGATCATCCCATATCTCGTGACTCGCTGGAAGAGTATCGAGTGCAGCCGAAACCTTGTTGGGATCCCTTTCCTTCTGTAAAAAGGTGAGAATTTTCTGAGCAATGGGACTCAACACTGGGAAAATTCCATCAACGAACCCGGACCCGTATTTCCATCCTCGTCCCCTTAAAGAACCGCCTAAAACACATAAGAAAGCTTAATATGATGAATAAAAATAGCACAATTTAGAACCACAAAGAGTTTAACTTCACATTACATCGTTTCCTTGACAACTTCTTGCGTTCGAAGCTTCGCCATTTGCCATATTTGTCTATGAAAACGCTGTCACGTTTGCTCTGCTCCACAGCCCTGCCACTGGAATTCTTTGCTCTGCATATGAAATCAGTCTTATAACTTCTTGGTCCTATAAATATGTAATTCAGCGCCCATCCGGCAATCAACCTGGAAAAAGAACAAAAGAGTAGCAATTGAACACAGATTTTTTCACGCCAATGAGCTAGAAACTGAGGGATACTTCTTGCAAAGCAAGAACGAGTTAAGTTTTGACTTCGAGCCCCCTAATTTGCAACGCGAGGAGGAGTTGAGTCTCGAGTGAGGGATTGGACTTACATGAACGCATAAATGTGGAAAGGATAAGTGGGCGTATCGAGCAGTTGCAATGTGCAGTATGCAAAAGGGAAGAAGTGCAGCAGTGGATTGTGTTTAAGATAATGTAGGCTGCCATGAGAGAGCCGAATAGTACCGGACAAAAAATAGTTTTGTGTTTTTTCTGTTTCTTACCAATACAAAAATATCTCAAAGGAACTCTCCATCAATTTGGGGCCTGGTTTGATTAAATTGTTTGAAATCTTATCTTGTTTGTTACTTGACAGTCCAACTTTAACCAGTTGAGGTAAAAATGCTATTTCTAAGATTGTTTCTTTGCTGAGTGAGCATGCCTCATACAAATTTGAACCAGTTACTCTATAAAATCATCTAGACATGTTTAGTTGAATCGACCCAAGAACTTTTGTAGCCACTCCTAGGGAATGCAATGGAAATGGAATCCAAATCGTTTTTTTAAAGCACTCAATTGTAGGATAAACAGCAAAATCCGTAAGATGTAATTGAATATTTGATTAGGAGAAGCACAACATTTCCAAATCAGAAGGTGGTGCACTAAGTCTAGCTCTAATAGAGCACATCGGTGAAACAAGTAAACATTTTTCCCAAAAGGTCTGAAAGGGGAAGCATCATTTCACCATACATGGATTAGTGACAAATCGACGACTACTCTACTTCTTTCAAATAATCTTCAATCTCGGCTGATGTAAGTACCCTGGAATGAAGAAAGCACAAACAAAATTAGTTCAATTGAAAAGAGGAGGCACTTATAGCCATGTTCCGACAAAAATGTGTGGAGAAAAAAGGAAGAGAAAATTATACAAATAGTAGTTGCAACTTGCAACCGCCTGCATACAACCTTGACAAAGACATGTCAAGGTTTGGCACCCGTAAGTTTGGAAAATTGTCACCGTTGGCTTCTCTTATCAGGTGGGATGTAGCTATTTTGTGTGGTTATTTACCAGAAGTGGAATGTTATAACAAAAAAAGTTCGTTGTACATCCAATAGTTAGATTACCGGTTTGTATCCTTTTGAAGAACAATGGAGCATCACAAGATGTGTCATGCATGCTAATTATTGAATTTAGCAAAGCAACAGCACCAATGAAGAAAGAAAAAGGAGAGAAAAACAACATACTTGAATTTCCTGTCTTTGTCAATTACCCCAATTTCTATGTTTTTCCCAGAGATCTGCCCCTCAAACCTGCAGAAAAGTACAACGTTAGGATGTTCTGATCCATACAGTCCTCTATAACCAACTTTTGGGTTAAACACAAAAGTCATAGAGGATTGCCACAGAAGGGTTTAGAATTAGAAGTCAGAACATAACTGTCTTCTTTTTATGTTCTTTTTTTTCTCTTCTTGAGGGGTGTAGGGTGGGATAGGATTTTTACAAGGAGACTCAAATAATTAACAGAGAGTTGGGGAAATCACAGGATGTCAGTCTACTTAAGATACAGCTTTTTTCTCACTGTTTTTTGCTACACTTAGAAATTCCAGTTCGAATAGTGTACCAACAATCCCTTTAGACACTTTCAGCATCTGCAGAAGGCATCATACCTAATATATATGTAGAGTATATCACTCAACTACCACACTAATGGGTGAAAACGGCAGCACATATCACTTGAATACTAGACACAACTAGAAATTTTATTTTCTAATTTTTTACCATCAAAGATGAAGTGTCCCTCAGAATTGCTGCAAATAGAAAAACCAAAAAGGAGACACTTTAAAAATCACATACCCCTCTTTCAAGGTCAAAATAGCGGTGTGCACAGCATCTTCAAGCTCCATATCATCAGTGTATCTGAGAAAAAACACAGATCAATTTCACTTTTTTTTAACAAAAGTACTCAAATAAAGAGTTTTTAAAGAGTTTTTTAGGCATCTGATGTTAACAAAAAAAACTCAAATAAACAACAGAAAAAAACAAGCATCTAGCATAATAGTGCTCCAAAAAAAGGTGCAGAGAGAAAAGTGTGACAGTAGATTTTGTACAGGTTCTAGGGTGGGAAGGAAGAAGTGCAATGCAATGATGCATGACAAGCAGGGGATGGAGGAAAGTGGACTAGTTGCACTTGCAACTATACACTGCTCAAAATTTTAAATGATAAAAATGCCAACAGTTCTAAGAAGTTATTAATGCTGCTTAAAAGAGTGTGTAAGGAAATTTTGAAGCATTTGGCTATGTGAGGGTTTATGGCCAAAAAGATAAAACAATAAATACCTCTTCTCAAGAAATGTTTTGGCATTGGAAACATTCTTCCCCATCGCTGAGGCCTTCCATGAAAAGTAGGAACCTGATGGATCAACCTAGCCAAGGAAACAAAGGATCATATAAATAGATTTAAGTTGATGGCCAATGCTATGAATTAACTGAAATCTTCATATTTCAATGAGAAAATACATATTTAGATTGTTTAGAAGTATATACATATATATCCACATGCCTAAGGATAATTATTTAACGACCAACTAAAGCAGAAGAAGCACTGGAAAATTTATGAACCCCAACAACGGCAAGTTTCCAATAAAAGAAGCATCAAACTAATATTAGCAACGGTGCATATAATAGGCTAAAAACCGCAAACACCTTGGAGAACCATAGATTGAATGTAGGACCAATAAAATCAATATGCTAACAAAAAAAAGATGCAACATACTATTCTGTTATTCAAAGGAATAGTGGTCCAAGTTATGTTCTGTTATCAACGAGAGTACTGGACATATACACCTCCCATGACGAAACCAAGTTACTCCATGTCGCAAACATGGCTTCACATAGAAAGAAAAAAAAAATGCAATGCAAATCACAACAGCACGTAGTAGTTATAGACACACGTTATATTTGAGCATGAGCCTAGCACATAAAATAAATTGCAATATTGCTAAAATAAGCATCCATTTAAACAAGTTCCGACAACATTATAACAAGAAATGAAAATACCTGGTATAGCTGAGGACCCTTGTCGTCAAACCCAGCAACCAGTAGAGATACTCCAAAAGGCCTCACACCTCTGTCAGGAAAAAACAATGAAACATTCAGTGCAAACCTCAAAGAAAACAGATTAAACCTTCCACATGCTTCACAAATGACAGATCTTCAAACATTCAACTCAATAACCTAGCATAGCTACCACAATCTGAATGCAAATTTCAAATAGGCCTCGAGTTTGAGTCCTTATTCCCCACATATCATTTAACTCAAAAATAGAAGTAAAAATGGTGGTTACCCAGATTGAGTAAACTCTTGCATGACAGTGGCAGTCTCTCTCACAAGTTGTGTGACAGGAATGGGCTCCTGCAAGTACAAAACTTCCACATTAAAATATTCCTAATTTAACAAGAACTTGTGTGTAAGAAATTCACTATAGGTAACAATAACTAATAGTGTATTTTAAAAATGCAAATTTAACTCTTGGACATGAGACCCCTAACCGAGTAGGGTTAGGCAGCAATACATAGCCCCTTATCCAACAAAGGCAATAATAAGACAACTCAGTACCTTCATGCACACTGAGTTCCACAACCTCAGAATGAAAGGAGCTGAAGTTACTATTAACATTAAAACAGAACAAAGATACGAGCCCCGTTGTTACCTTGTACAGTCTATGATACTGCTCTGCCTGCTTCCTGCTCTTCCGAACTAAGACTCGGAAATCTGGACCCATCCCACTACAATAAAAGAAAAGAAGAACAACAATGAAACCCATAAATGCAAATCAAATCTCCTCATCATTGCAAGTGAAAATTTATATGAAAGCAAAACAAACCTGTACACAAGTCCAATATTTGGAGTTAAGCATTGTATTTTCTGCACCTGAAATGATTTAAGATTTCATAAAACAAGATTAGTTGAACACTACTTAAGCTGTCAAACTTAGTTAACCAACAGTTTCTCACTCACCGAAGCTTCATCAACCAAAATAGATGGGAGTTTTTTCTCCGTTGCAATAACGACGCCGTTTACAGCTAGAACAACAAGAAGAAAGGAGCTAAACCATCAATAAACATTCAAAAGAAGAAGAAAAAAAGGTTTTTTCACAAAGATAATGACAGTAGAATGATTCAACCTTTGATTCCAAGGGAGGTTTGACCTGATCCGACGGCCGTTAACGCGTGCTCGATCTGTACTAGCTTTCCCGACGGACTGATAAGAAATTTAGAAAAAAATACATTATACAAATACAACGAATAAACGAATGAGTAGAGAAATTGAGATTTCAAGGGATTGGGAAATAGCTGCTGCTGACCTGAAAGTTGTGAGAGAAAATGAGTATTGACTATCTCCCATTGTGATTTCTAGAGTCAAAGATTGGTGTTTTCGCTGCTATTATATAAGGAGAAGGAGATTGTGTGCTGTTGGGGTTTGTTTTTGCGCGACGAAGGTGAACTTAAAGACTGATGAAAAGGCAAAAGGGTCTGGATTTCTTGTTGGAGAAGAAGGTTTGTTTAATGTATACGGGCCTTTTCTGGGCCTGTTAGGAATATTGGGCTGAGTCCAGGTTGTCAGGACTCCCGACCGTAAATTGAAATAGAAAAGAAAAATAGAAAAATTATAAATTTATTCTCAAACAACTTTTTGGTAGCCGACAGAAGTCAAGAGGACACTTAGGAGATAAAAAAAATGAGAAGATAAATTATTAAGGGTCCGTTTATTTACGGAGAATTTTCTGTTTTTTTTGAAAAACTAGAGA
Organism: Viola pubescens var. scabriuscula; assembly: GCA_002752925.1. Taxonomy (NCBI): domain Eukaryota; kingdom Viridiplantae; phylum Streptophyta; class Magnoliopsida; order Malpighiales; family Violaceae; genus Viola; species Viola pubescens. The sequence continues at coordinate 2,506 of NBIL01106692.1, read as the reverse complement.
ATTTTGGAGAACGTGTTTAGGGAGCAGTTTTTTCCAAAATAGAAAAATCTAAGATTCTTTTTCCAGATTTTTCTAAATTAACACTAAAAATTAGAAAATTCTGTAGACGCACTTTTGAAACTTTTCCAATTTTTCCAAAACCAACTTGGCAAAAAAAAAATTACTCCATCTCAACCGGCTCATCTTGTTAATCTCGAAAATAAACAATATTATTTTAGACATGTCTACCCTCGTAATTTTGATAATTAATATGTAGATTAAATCATTAATTTTTAATCTAAAAATTGTGCTAAAAATACTTCATAATTGATATTTATCTAAAATTAATCCTAGTAATTGATATCAATGTTCCAATTGTCTTAATTAACCAATACTCCTAATTAAATTTATATGAGTAAAATTATATCAAAATTTACTCATTCAGCTAGAAATTCGAGCAAATGCTAAATGGTATCCATATTTTAAGGTATGCACGACTGTTATAAATTCATGATGACTAAGTAAAAAGAATTATGTTTCAATATTTTACTTATCTATGTGTAATTTTTTCTCTTATAAAAATGCATAGGTACTATAGATGGTACTCATGTCACAGCTTGGTGTCCTGCATCTAAACAAAGAACTTTTCGGGGTAGAAAATTACTTGTTACTCAAAATGTTATGACGGCGTGTTCACATGATATGATGTTTACCTCTGTGTATACTGGTTGGGAAGGCACAGCTAATGATTCACGAGTATTTTTTGATGCATTGACTAGACAAGATAATGATTTTCCTATGACTCAACCTCGTAAAATATTATTATTGTAATTATAACAATATTTATTAACTGTTGCCTTAATGGTTTTTTAAATGTCTTATTGTATTTATCTTTTGCAGGCTACTACTATGCAGTTGATGTTGGTTATCCAAATATTTCTAGATTTTTAGCTCCTTATCGTGGTGAACGGTATCATTTAAATGATTTTCGTGGACAAGGAATGATAACAAGAAAATATGCATTGTTTAACTATCAACATTTGTCATTGAGAAATGTGATTGAAAGGATTTTTGGCGTTCTGAAGGTTAGATTTCCAATCTTAAAGTCCATTCTAAATTATTCTCTTCGTCATCAACGGCAAATACATCTAGCTTGTTGTGCACCACACAACTTTATTCGAATGGAAGATAGAGCTAATCAACTATTCACAAAATATGATACAGAAGGTCAACAAAATTTAAACGAGGGCGTTGCTAAGGTATTCAAGTGAATATGTCCCAACAACAACAAATGAATACGGCTAGAGAAAATACTGCAGATCGACTATGAGCTAATTATAATATTATCTGAATATGAAGAAGTAACAATTTAAATTAAATATGTTTTTAATGTTCATATTTGTAGTATTCACCCAATGAACAAATAATTCAAGACTATTTTATATGTATTTTATTTTCATGAACGGAATTATTATATTTATATTTGATCTTTAACATGAATAGAATTAACATATTTATACTTGATCTTTAACAAAAATAAAATGGGCTACTGTTTAGCTTATTAATCTTCTAAGAAAGAAATAAATGATTGCATAATTTTTTAATTAAAATCAAATTGATTTAACAAAATTAGTAGTTTTTGTTTTTCAAAAAAAGAAAAAATAGTTGTTAGGTGAATACGATTTCAAGTTTTCTAAAGCTGGAAAATTTTCAAGTATTGTTCAAAATAAACACCATATCCTAAATTAAAGATATTTCTAGTGTTTTCTAAAATCAGAAATATTTCGGAAAAGCAGAAACAGAAAAAACTGAAAACTTTCCGTATGTGAACGGGCTTAAGTATTCCAAATTTCTAGCTAGAGAGGTAAAGAAAGCTTCTTCTTCTCTCTTTTTTCTTTTCAAAATGGGTTAATGCAAAATTTGGTACATGCACTCAAATTGATGGATTGATTTGGTACCTACACTTTTAAAAGGTACTCACACTCAAAAGATTGATCACATTTGGTACCTCCCCCTAACGCCGTTCGTCAAAATCCATTAAGTGTCGACGTGTCATGACACGTCAGTTGCCACATGTCCTTCATGCTGACGTGTCATACCACTTCTCCGAAATCTCACCTTCTCCCTCAATTCAATTTCCCTTGCACCAAACAAAATCACCTTCTCCCTCATTCAATTTCTCTGCCAAATTAATTCAAGCACCCTCTGCCAAATTAAATCAATTCCTGGGCCAAATTAAATCAAGACACCGTATCTATTTTTATCACCTCTGCCAAAATCCACAACATCCATCCCTCATCTCTGCCGCCGACCACCGCCATCGTCCATAAAATGCCACTCACACTATCTTCGTTCATGTCGCCCAATCAATAACAGTCACCTGAGCTAACAAAGCAAGCAAGAAGAACGCGAGAAATCCAAAACACATTTATAAAAAGCAAATCAAAGTATTTTTGTTTCTCTGGCTGCTTTTGCTACTTCTCCTCTCCTCGCTTTGCATTCCTCTTCAATTCTACGAAGACATATC
>NBIL01106671.1:0-13877 GCA_002752925.1 Viola pubescens var. scabriuscula | reverse complement strand
GTGTGTGGAAAGGATATTATTAATTTATTATCTAAAAAAAATCACTGTATAAAAGTGTTTGAATATTTACGAGGAGATTTTTAGATCCAATTTCTTCAAAATCGGAAATAATTGCTCTTATAGTTAACGCATGAGTTACATAATTTATTTTTTTGAATGTAAAGGAAAGTATAACGTTAAAAGAACTAAGCAACTATCTCGTGCTACTAAACTAACACAAATTAAAATATATATTTGTGTAAGAAAAAAATTAAGCAATATTAAGTTTCATAAATAAGAGAGAGAAAAAAAAATAGAAGAAGATGAAGGAGTATATATGCTTGGACTCTTGAATATATATTATTCCATTGGAAGAGTTTATTGCGTATGGTAATGCTACAATTTCTACCTTTTAAGATGCCTTTGTTTTTTTTGTCTGTGAGCTCCATGAATCACCCACGGTGCGCAATGTGCACCACCGTACAGTGCGCATATTAGATGGAGGAGGTGATACCATTTGGCTATGTGTCCGATATCAAACATTGAATTAAATTTCAGTTTGAATATTCAAATATTTGATTTATCTGGTTTTTGTACCATTTTGTTCGTAAAATCTAATGAATATATACATTTCTTTTACAAAGATAAATTTTATTAATAAATAAAAATAAGGACTTCTCATAATACGCAATGCCTTAGAGTCAATCTAAAATAGAGTTTTATTACCCGTCGTAAAACTATAAATTAAATAAAAAAAGATAATAAGTGAATTCTACTTTTCTTCCGGTTATTGGGTAAATTATATTCCATTCGGTTTCAAATAAATATCATTTGAAAACCGGACACTAAATTTAATCGCATATAAACAATTTACTTATTTGAATCAGAAAAAAACAAAAGCAAAAAGATAAAAGCCGATGAAAAGAAGAAGATAAAACCTCACGAAAAAATAACATTGGGGTTCAAAGATGTTACAGTAATAAATAAATAAATACATATTACGGAGTATTATTTTTTTGGAAAATATTACACCACCAAAAATTATTTTATTACTGTACAATTTATCTATGTACTCGGACTAAATAAATCACCTTTTGGGATTATTACAACAAGACCGACAGCCGATTTGTGTGAGTGATTAACAACCCCTTTCACCTTTTAACTAGGAAGCTGTACTTTATTAACGAGGCCACGTAATCTGTTAAAATATTTGCAAATGCCTAAACTACCCTCTATACTGAATAATGAGGTGTCACGTTTGTCATCTTTGCTTTCTAGTCATTCCCCCAATTTCTCTTTTCTCCTCAAATACTACCCAGGAAGAAAGATCGCCTCGCTTTCGATTTGATCTCTGTTCGAAGAACTTCAACTCCTGCGATTCTGCAATCAGGTTTGTACCCTATCGTTTTCTCTCTTTTTCAGCAGTCTTTCCACTGTCTTCTCTTCTCTTCTCTAATGCTACTTAGTTATCACAATCTAGCTATTATTATACGCTGTTCACTGCATATTTCGGGTGTGTAGATCTGTTCAAATGTCCCTGTTTTACTGCTCAAGTTCTGGGTTTTTTTGTGTATCCCTATTACGAGTTCTTGACTGCTGGTCCAAATGCCTCAGATATTTCACCCATTGATCTGGTTTCATTCTTGGAATTCAAGTTGAAACTGCCATCGCCTTTAATGGATGTTTAATGTCTTAGCTGCTGCAAATACTAATCTATGGTTGTAGAATTTCTTATTTTTTGAATTGGGTTTTTATTGATTCTGTGGATTCGATTGTCAACATAACCTTTCACAAATACAATTTGGAGGAGAGTGATTATATTCGTCTCAAAGTGGTGATTTGCGTTACTTTTTAGTCTTTTGATTACTTCTAGTTCCTTCCTGTGCTAGTTGAGCCCCGTGGATTGCAGCCCCTTGTTCGTTTTTATCGCTTGAGATGCAAATGGACTGCTTTATTTTCGATGATATTATTTCGTAGATATATGCTTTTGATTCCGAGGTTTCGATTGTCAACCTAACCTTTTACAAATACAACTTAGAGGAGACTGAATATATTCGTCTCAAAGTGGTTGATGATGTGATTTGCGTTACTTTTCAGTCTTTTGGTTACTTCTAGTTCTTTCCTGTGGGCTAGTTGCACCGCGTGGATTGCAGTCCCTTGTTCGTGTTTATCCAACCATATCCAGAATCTTTAGAACCCTCGGTTGCAAGGAAAAAAAGGTTTAAATCTCAGTTTTGATGTTTAGAAAATTATTAGGAACTATGGGCATGCTTTTTGTTCCCGCTAATTGTGAATTCAAGATTTATTTTGCTCTTGTTGGAGTTCCAATATCAAGGTGTCTGTAATCATATCAAGGTACCGATAATCGTTTTAAGAGATTCTGCATATGGCTGGATATGAGAGTGGCATAATAGTTATTTATTGTGTTATTGATGTTAGATTTATGTTGGTGCTTACAAATGTGAACCATAATGGTTTCTATTACTAAGGAAAATATGTAGTTTAATAATATTAATCTTTTATTCTGTTGATCTTTCGCTTAGATTTTGTGAAAGATGTCAAGCCAAACCCAGCGTTTGAATGTTGTTCCGACGGTTACAGTGCTCACAGTAGTGAAAGCCCGCCTTATTGGTGCTACAAGAGGTCATGCACTTCTCAAGAAAAAGAGTGATGCTTTAACTGTGCAGTTCCGTCAAATTCTTAAGAAGATTGTCTCTACGAAAGAATCAATGGGAGATATTATGAAAACTTCATCCTTTGCTCTAACTCAAGTAAAATATGTTGCTGGTGACAATGTCAAGCACACTGTCCTCGAAAATGTGAAAACTGCAACTTTGAAAGTTCGATCCAGGACAGAAAATGTTGCTGGCGTGAAACTTCCAAAGTTTGAGTATTTCACTGAAGGGGAGACCAAGAATGACCTCACTGGATTGGCCAGAGGTGGTCAACAGGTCCAGGCCTGTCGTGTTGCTTATGTGAAAGCAATTGAGGTTCTTGTCGAACTTGCTTCACTTCAGACATCATTCTTAACACTTGATGAGGCAATTAAGACCACAAACCGTAGGGTCAATGCCTTGGAGAATGTTGTGAAGCCTAGATTGGAGAATACAATAAGTTATATTAAGGGGGAATTGGATGAGCTTGAAAGGGAGGATTTCTTCCGGTTAAAGAAGATTCAGGGTTATAAGAAGAGGGAGATGGAGAGGCAAATGGCGTCTGCCAAGGAATTCGCTGAGGATCAGGTTGCAGAGAAAATTTCTTTGGAGAAGGGTGTTTCACTAAAGTCTGCGCATGACATGTTGACTGCAGCAAACGATGAGGATGTAGTTTTCTGAAACATAGGTTAGTTTACTGTCCTTAAGATCCTGGCTTGTTTGTGGGAAGGGTCCTATTTTTATTTAGCTGGCAATTCTTATTTCTGAATAAAAGATCTGTGCATTTTTTTAATGATTCTCTTTATTGTGTATTTATTCAGAATTTTGACTGTATGGTGCTGAGACATTTGTTCTTAGCCTCTGGTTGGTTTTGTTCAACTATTTTGTTGGGTTAGTTCCTACTGTTCATGTTTACTGGACTGAAACAACAGTTTTTGGAAAGCTGTATGTTCTTGATTGTTGATTTTACACCCAAAGATTAATCATGGGGATTATTAAGAGTTTTGAGTTGCGTAAGCATCAGCATGCTTGGCTTATGATCCTAGTATTCTTTCCTCCGTTCCCAAGACTCGAACTCGAGACCGTGGTTAAGGGTGGAGAAGTTCCTTACGTTGGTAGTACATACTCCTAGTATTTAATCTGCTGCTTAGAGTTTCAAGTATCTTTTTATGTTAATATAAAAAATGAAAGGTAAAAAAGTTATAGAGATAAAGCAGGGAGGATAATGAGCTTGTATTGTTGAGAGGGTATGATCAACATTGATTGTGGTTCGTTGGAAGAGACTTGCTGCTCTTTTAACACAAGTTTTGAGTTCTAGTTCGGGAAATAGAAGAAACCAATGCTTTTCGAGACTCAGACAAAGGTTGAGTGCTCGGAGGACGGCGGAAAGGGCAAAAAGGTTGCAATTCTAACCATGACGGCTAATCATTCGATATCTTTTTGTCTTGAAACCAAACAAAAGAGCTTGTATGTGACAAAACAGAGGTGCCCAATAAAAGGGTTACATCAAATAGATTTGACTGCGTACGGCCATCTTTTCCCATTAAAAAAAAAAAATAGAGAGATCCATCTGCTTATAAAAGGTGGCCATCTGAACGGTCTCCAATCGATTGGATTTTTTAATTCTTGCTTCTTCTAACTTTGGCAAAACCTCATCATAAATAGGTTCAATGTGCCACTGGGCATGTAGCCCGGCAGTTCTGGGAAATTCGGATTCGAATTCGAATCTCATTTTCATTTATTGGAAAAAGAAGAAAAAAGAGGTCCAACATGCTTGCACAAAAGCATGCAGTTTTACTATGAAGTGTGTGTTTTATGAATTTAGGTGGTAGTAGCTTTTAACAATTGCATTTAACCACTTGCATAGCTTCCCTGCCATCCAAAAGTTCATTGGACAGATCAGAAAATCAAATGAAGTTTGATTGTAGTTCTCTCTTGAACACCATTGTCTATTGACAGATCAAAAACCAAGGTCTGAGCTTGCTTACTCTCTCTCATCGCAGCGAAGACCATGAATCAACTATGGTGTATGTACTTACTTGTAACTAGAGACCAGCATACACCCAATAAAGTGAGAAAATAACTTGAGCAAATACTTTGAAACTTGAAAATTGAAAAATGGAACTTGCATTATTAGTTCAAATAAAAATGACCTCATCAGAAACTAGTACTTTGCCTCTTTGAAGTGCTACGAAGTAAGCTATCCAAATCCTAACAAGAAACAACCCAGTACCAAAACTTGCAGAAGTCACAACACATGTGCCTATGCTAAAACAGCAATATGGTAGAGTTACATGCGCAAAGCTTTCAATGCTCACCATCAGCCTAGTTTTTAGGGGTTTTTGCTCATCAGATACTTCTTTAAAACATCCATGACAGAACCAAAATCTGCCTTCACACTGACAGGTGGATTAGCAAATCGACAAGCCATGTCCTTAATATCACCAGAATGATAATCAATCTTACTCTGTGTAAACTTCAATCCATGAGCAGTACTCACCACCACGGTCCTATCAGTAGGCTTGATAACCCCACTATTCCTAAGCTTTGTCAATGCTGCCAATGCCACACCTGTATGGGGACATATAAACATCCCTGTAGAATCTGCATGTGCCATTGCATCCATCAGCTCTTCCTCAGTAGCCTCCTCAACAATGCCGTCACAATTCTTCAACGCATACACTGCCCTATCAATTGAAACAGGATCCCCAATTTGAATAGCAGATGCAAATGTGGTATTCGCTTTAACCGGGTTGAATTCGCTCCACCCTGACTTGAAATAAAGATACAAGGGATTTGCATTTGCTGCTTGAGCACACACCATCCTAGGTATCCTATCCACAAGCCCCAATTCTTTACACATGTGAAATCCTTTATAAAAGGCATAAATGTTCCCCAAATTCCCACCGGGAACGATCACCCAATCTGGCACTTCCCAATCCAACTGCTGCAGAATCTCAATGGCAGCAGTTTTCTGCCCTTCCAACCTCAAACTATTCAACGAATTTGCCAAATAAATTGGCAACTCAGCTGTAACTTCCCTAATCAACTGCATACACCCATCAAAATCTGTATCAATGCTCAAAACAAAGGCCCCATTCGCTATTGGCTGAACAAGCTGCGCAAGGGAAATTTTATCCGCTGGCAAAAAGACAATGGAAGGAATACGAGCAGCAGCACAATAAGCAGACAAAGCTGCTGATGTATCACCAGTGGATGCACATCCGACACCTACCACAGGTTTGTGCATCTTCCTCAACCTATTAACTTGACTCACCAACACAGTCATACCAAGATCCTTAAAAGACCCAGTATGAGAAATCCCACAGTGTTTAACCCATAACTCATTCATATCAAGAAACTCTTTCCCATACCTTTCAGCCCAAAAGAGATTAGAATTTCCTTCAAACGCACTAACAATATCATCACTAGATATTTCAGGCAAAACCCATTCTTTCTTAGACCATACACCAGATCCATAAGGCCAAGTGGTCTTACCTACACGAGAGTCGAAAAGGTCACGCCAGTAAGAGCCTGGAAAGGCTTTCAAAGCAGACATGTCATGCTGGACATCAAGCAGGCCGCCTGATTGAGAGCGGTAAATGATCTCGTCGAGAGAGTAGGATTCAGAGGGAATGGAATCGACAGGAATGTCTTTGCCGCTGAAAGGAACGTATTTGGCAGAGAAGTTGTGGAGGGGTAGTGGATTTGACAAGTCGAGGAGGCGAGCTGACTCTCTTATGCTGGAAGCTTTATCAGATGAAGCTTTGATCGAAGGGATGAAATGATTGTGGCGAGGAGGGGCGGTGGTGGGGTTAAAAAGGGTGAAATGCGGAGGGCGGACGAGGGAGGAAGAGGAGGAGGAGGCCATTGGAGGAGCGGTGATGTTGGTTGGTGGCGAGTGGGAGAGTAGAGGGGGGTTTTGATAGGTGAAGGGAGGGTTTTTGGATTGATTTCAGGAGGTGCACTTATGGAAGTAAACCGGGGGTGCTGACCGTGGAAAATGAGAGGAAATCAAGAACAAACAGGTATCCAAATTGTAAACATAGTTTCGGTTTAGTCCTTAAAGAAAATCTATTTTCATTTAACTCCAACCTCTAGCTCAACCGACCGAACCCTATGTGGATCATAGAATCTGTATGACTCACATGAGTAGGGTGAACCGTAATTAATTTTAGTCGTTTGGTAATACCGAAATTATTTAGGTAGGTTGGCAACGGTAAGCTCTTAGCAGCTAAAATGATAAGAGTATCAAATTTTGCTAATTTAATATACCGAATTACCAAACACATTTTTAGGGGACTGTTGTTCGGTTTTTAACTGGTAGTGTTTTTTATTTGATGTAAATTTTGTTGGGAAAAAAGGTTTAATGATGAAATAGAGAATTAGTTATGACCAAATTATCTTTTATTTTTTTTACCAGGGACCGATAATATTTTTAGAAATTATCCAAATTCCTTTTTAGATTGTCGTTATTAAAAAACAACTTAGCATGAAATGTTAATTCAATAAACAAAAAATTATGAAATAGTCACCAATTTCTCCCAATTTATTGGTTAATACATGAGACAAATTCCTTCGAACTATTATTAGTTTTAATTTTAAATTATACAATCCTTTTTTTAGTTTTGTGATTTTGTAAGAAAGACTTAAATTATATTATGAGATAACCCTGTCTTAGTTACATCATGAGAGTTCTCCAAAGTATTAGTACATAACCTAAAATTATAAGCAAAATGAGACAAAAAAATCAGCTGAAAAATTAGTCTCACAGTAGATACGAGTGATCCTCGCCTCAATTAAATGAAATAATTTTTGGTTAAAAATAATTAGGTTGATTTAAATGATATTAAAAGTAGGAATAAAATAAAATCAAAAGTTTATATATTTAATCTGATAATATGCTATAATAAATTATCAAAACACATATCGCAGATTAAATAATAATAATAATAAGACAGTAGAAAACCTAGTGAGAAACAATATCATATACTCCGGGTTGGAACAATTATCATACTGTATTTGACTAGACTAATCATTTAGTGGGCTATAGAGGTGAGCTTAATTTGTTCAAATCCAGTCGGGTTCTAGGCCAGGCCCAAAGCACTAGCGGCCCATAAGTTGAGTTACATTTGTTAGAGGGGTACTTTCGTGATTTCGTGAATAAACGATTGGGTTTGAAAAACCTAACCCCCGCGTCCATTTTACGTCAAAACAAAGCCAAACTCTTTGATATTTATATAAAAAATCCCCAATCTCTCTCTCTCTCAAAAAAACCCATAATTTCCATCCCTGTCTCTCTCTACAAATTCAAATCCGGATCCACCGTCTGTTTTCTTCTTCTTCTTCCTCATCCCTACCTCCGCTCACTGTTTGTCCCCATTTCTCTCTCTTCGAAAAACCAATCGAATTGTTTCTCTCTCTCTCTCTAGAAAGTTGAAAAAATGAGGAAGGGAGCTAAGAGGAAGGGAAGCCAGAAAGAGGACGCTGCTGTTGCTTCTTCGTCGCAAGAGGAGTCCACCAAAGCTCCTGCTCCTGCTCCTGCTACTCGAGCTAAAAAGACCAAGACATCCAAACCTAAACCCGACGCCGAACCCGAGTACTTCGAAGATAAACGAAATTTGGTACGGAAACTCGCATTTCTCGACTTGTATCGCCTGTTCAATTGTATTTGCTTCTTGTTTTGTTAACACCGGTTGGAATTGTAAATTTTTCGTCCTACTTGGTTTGTTTCGCCTTGAAATGGTATCTTCGGTCTAGGTTTGAATTCAGTATCTGTTTTTTTCCTCGGTTTTAGCTTTTCAACCAAGAGTTCTGCTGTTTATGTTTATTTATTTGCTTATCAACGTATTTTGTCTATTTACCGTAAGTGTGGCCTTGTATTTGTATTCGAATGTGAATTATGTGTGTTACTAATTCAAGTCCTTGAAAATCATGTTATGCAGGAAGATTTGTGGAAGGCTGCGTTTCCAGTTGGGACTGAGGTTGATTATTGAGTTTTGTTTGGTTCTTTTGTTCCTTAAGTGGAATGCCTTGCTTAAGTGGTATTTATTTATTTATTTGTTTTTGTGTGCAGTGGGATCAATTGGACGCTCTCTATGAATACAACTGGGACTTCTCTAATCTGGAAGTGAGTCATGAGATTGAATCTTGTGCTATGCTCTAACTTGTTTGTTAAAATTCCCGTGCTAAAATAAATTATTGTGCTGGATTGTCAGAATGCATTTGAAGAGGGGGGAGTTCTACATGGGAAAAATGTTTACTTGTTTGGTTGTACGGAGCGTAAGTAACTTGTTTTCTTAGATCCTACAGTTCTTGTCACCATGAAGATGATGCTTAACTTTTGTGTTACTTGATTATTCACATTCCTAGTGATGACTGTATGCCACTTCGTTTTACTGCATGCTTCTTTTTTATCTCAGCTATCTTCTACTAAATTTTAACTCTCATACTAACCTATTTCTTTGTGTTTGTGCAGCTCAATTAGTTCCTTTCAAGGGTGTTAACAAAGTGCTCTGTGTCCCAGCTGTGGTGGCAGTAAGTTTTTCGAAAGTGTTCCTTTTGCATGTGGCATGCTGATTAAATATAAGTTTAGCTTTGCTGATTTCAGTGTATTTGTATCTGGTTAGCAAGATTCTTAAGGCTGTGACCTTGTCAAGACTTCATGCAATTTATCATTTAAAGGTTGCTTATCTTCTTAATTAGAGTAATGGGGCATCTTCCAGTGCACTTTGTTCTAGTACATGTCTGTTTCTAGTTCTAGTTGTTTTCCCCCATCTATTCTGGTGAAGCTAATTGTATGGCCAGTACTTCATGTGTGGGGATTATATGAATGAGTTGCATGACTATAATACTTGCTGCAAAAAGATTGGAAACAACTCAAAGAAAGAAGATGAATTTTTGAGAAGATAGTGAATTTCTTCTGTTCACGAGAGTAGAGATAAAGAACTTGAGACTGCGGTGTTCACTTATTGGATACGTACCTTCTTGACAAGACACTTGTTACGTCATAGGCACCGCCAAATGCTTTACTTGCCATTAAGCTACTTGGGAGTTACTGTTGTTAAGTTATTAGACTCTTTTCATTTTCAAGTGTAGATAGTTGACCTACTGATGCAATGCGATTGTTAAGTTATTAGATTCTTCATTCAAGTGCTAAATCAAAATCCATTCACATTAAATGCACACATCATTTCCTCACCCTTCTCCTTATTGTGGGCATTTCTTTTCCAGGTTGTATCTCCTATTCCTCCTTCTGATAAGATTGGCATTAACTCAGTTCAAAGGGAGGCTGAAGAAATAATTCCAATGAAACAAATGAAGATGGATTGGGTTCCATACATTCCTCTGGAGAATAGGTACCTACCATTGACCCCTGATGAGTGAATCCTTCTTTTGTCAGCATAGTTTATTTCCTTCTCACTTCGTAATTTCCTCCCTCCTCAGAGACAGCCAGGTTGACAGGCTGAAATCTCAAATTTTTATTTTGGGTTGCACCCAGAGAAGGTACTTCTCTTTCTCTGTTCTCCCTCCCTCCATCCCTTTCTTTCGCTCCTTCTGTTTGTGTGGCGGATGTTCACATCTAGATCTAGTAAATTTGCTCTAGCATTTCATATAGTCAATTCATAGAGGTTCTGTTTTTTCTTTTTAAGCGGTCATTGGCACTTGTAAGTACTGTAAGTTGCATATTGGATCACTATTTATCTACAAGGAGGGTATGCTCAATTTCACCGTCGGTATAGTGGTTTTGTTTCCTGTACCAGCTGTTTCTTTTCTATTGTTGGGGTCTCACTACATGGCTACAGCCAGTTTAGCATTTATTAGACATCTAATTCCTCCTTTTTGGAAAGAACCCATCTTCTAGGTTTTGGTTCCTATTGATTCTTCATTATTAATTACATTTTAGTGCGAAATATTCAATGTTTGTAGCATTAGGTTTATCATAATGCTTAAAAAGATGAATGCATCATAGCTCACTTGACACTTGAGGGCAAGCATGTTGATCCATCCAAAAAAGCTACAAAAATTGAAAGTTCAACCAGTTCATTCGTGTGTGAAATTGTCTTTTGATTCACCACTTTACATTTGCTTCACTTCTTTGTTATCATCTTTTGGTGTCAAATACCATGCTAACATACCATTTTCGATGAGCATCATCTTTTTGGTACCAGTCAGTGACCTATATTTGACTTCTGTGGCTTGTTTTCATGCGCTTGCATGTGCTCATATCCTGGTTGTTTATGCATTTGAGTTGCTTGCAGGGCTGCTCTTAGACATTTGAAGTTGGATCGTGTTAAGAAATTCGAGTACTGCCTACCTTGTGAGTTACAGCAGCCTTTTGATATTTATATTCCTTTACTCTGAGTGGTTTTTATGTTGTTCAAAACTGCTTAAAGCTCTTAAATCATAAGAGTTGTGGGTCACATGTCTGAACAGTTAAGATCTGGTTGTGTTGGTTGTTAGATTTTAGTTTTCTGTCTCTTGTTATAGTGCACAGCGGATTGTTTACATTATGTGTCCTCCCTTTCTTTCCTTGACAGACTTTTACCAGCCCTTTAAGGAAGATGAACTGGAGCAAAGCACTGAGGTTCAAATAATATATCCCCTTGAACCACCGGTGAGTCTATGTAAAGTTAGAAGAAGCTATGGAAAACTAATGTTTGGAATTTGGATATGGAAAGATGGTGTAGGTTGAGCTTGGTTGATATACTATAGTTAGCATGGCTAATACTTAATGCTTAACTTAGAAAACTTTTGTGTGAGTTGTAATTGGATGATTGAGACGGCCTAATGCATAGATGTCACTAACTTGGCATTGTTGCCTGCAGGTTTTCTGTGAATTTGATTGGGATTTGGATGAACTTGAGGTATGAGGTTTTCTGCATTTCATATGTTAGTTCAGCTTGGTTAGCTTCTGTTATGAGTTTGCTTTGTTCAAACTGTGATAATATGAGTAAAATGATAGTTAGTCAACTGCAACTTTCTTGACACTATGAAAGGTTATTTGTTGGCTGAAATAATCATTGGTCTCTTGCATACAACGGAGGGAACATCGGCATTTGTTCATACATCCAGTGATATTTGTTACACTGTTACATTCTATTTTCGTTTTTTAATTTAAGCCCTCTACCTGTAGGAGTTCACAGATAAGCTGATCGAAGAGGAGGCGTTGCCTAAAGAGGAAAAGGACAATTTTAAGGTAAAGTTCAACGGAAATTATTCAAAACCCTGTAGTTTTTCTTGTGTTTTGTCATTTGTTGAACCCAGTCCTATTTTGCTTCCTCAGGAGTTTGTTAAAGAAAAAGTCCGAGAAGCAAAGAGAGCTAACAGACAGGTATTATGGGACATGTGTTTGTCTTTTGTTTTTTTGGCATACCCACCCCGCCTACCCCCCACCCTCTGAAAGAAAGAAGGTCTGATGTGCTTTGATAAATTCTTTCATGCAGGCAAGAGAAGCTAGGAGAAAGGCTTTGGAAGAAATGAGTGAGGAAACTAAACAAGCATTTGAGAACATGAGGTTTTACAAGTTCTATCCTGTGCAAACACCTGATACACCTGACATATCACAAGTTAAGGTAAAATGCTAGAGATTTTACTGTGTTGACACTATGCTCATGGAAAGGGTTGAGTATGTGTGGGGATTTAATTTATAGAAACAGCCTGGTCAATAACTCTAAATGGTTCTCTAGTTTTTCTTCATCATAAGAAGTTTTTGCTTTTAATGCCTGTATATGGTGAGAGCTTGCCAGGTTTCTTGCTGCTGTTTTATAGTATACTTCCCAGTATTATTTTAATTATTTGGTGAGAAGTCCTAATTTCAAATGACTATGAAAATGCATGTTCAATGTCTCCATTGTTGGTGGGTCAAATTATGCTCCTCTTTCTGATGAAATCATATAGTTTTCATTATTGAGGTCTGCTATTATTCTCACATCTTGAGAATATCAATTTCCAAATGCTGCAAACTTACTTGCAGATATAAGTTTTGAGACCTGAGGTGGGTAGATAATATTAGGCTGATTCCGAATTATTTAAGTATTAGTGCCACCATATTTCCTATATATGTTGCATGTTCTGCCTTTGCTTACTAGTGAATTCCTTCTGATGTTTGGTTAATTTTCCTTGCAGGCGCATTTTATAAATCGGTACTACGGTAAGGCTCATGAGATTCTGTGAGTTGGATTCATCTGAGACAATTGTTCGTGACAGACTGTTTAATAGCATTGCTTTTGCTGCCAAATAGTCGAACTCAGAAGATTTTGCTCGTGAAAAAGTCAACTTGTCGGGAGGCACTCCTGTGCGCCCCATCAGTCTAGTTGTCTCAGGCAAAGATGTAACCTTGTAGTTTCAGTAAAAGTTCGGAGATAATACAAGTCAGGCATTTTTGTTACAATTAGGAGGCATATTTGTAAGTACATCGTTGAGTTTTTAACTTTTTTTAGATTCACCGTTACTACTGATACCATGATGTACAAGTGAGTAGCTTCAGGTGGTGAAATTTCCCTGTTGCTCGAGTTCTGTTTCTTCTTTTCACTGTAGATTGCTATTGTTCTTCTGTGCCTCCAATTTTTTTCTAGAAAGAAAGAAGAGAATCGTGCATTGTACTGGTATTTCCGGCATACTTTCAAGTTTTAACTATTAAAATGCATATTACTTTTTCCCTCTCATTCCTTTTTTTATGATGGCATATTACTTTTTCTTACCTATTGTCTACGCTTTGTTCTGAGTTAAAATTAGGTAATGCTGTTTATTTTCCATTCTCTAAAATGCAGATATTTCAGACTTTTAGTTTGGTGAATGTTTCTTTAGTCTTTGCTAGATTTCATAGCCATTTCACACCTGATTCTTTTGAAGTCAGATATTAAAAATAGCTTAGGAGCTTACAAGGCAGTTTTCGTAAGCCACTGTAGTTTGATAGAAGAATGCATATACAGATAAAAGAAACCTTATAATTGAGTTGCTCACTTTAATCCCTATAAATTAAAAAAGAAGAAATTACAATGCTGAGAAAAAAGTACTCCTGGTTGAGATTGAAAAAGATTTATCACAACAATATTTGCAGCTACCTTGATGTGATCCTAGGTGCACYGAGCCTCGACACACACGACCTAGCACCTCAAGGTCCCATCACACGAAGCATGGCAAAGAACCTATCCCTATGGTTCAGAGCCAAGACACAAGAGGTGCCTTCAAGGAGCATCAATCGAGTTGTTTCGGTGACATTTCATCATGACCAAGCCAGCC